>CAWUFW010011618.1:482500-600440 GCA_963921515.1 Calotriton arnoldi | reverse complement strand
ATTCCGATCTCGGTCGGAGGCGCACCCAATACCATTCGGTCGGGAAAAAAGCCATGCGAAAGCCAGTTTCCCGACCGATCCGTACAACACACCCGAACGAGCAAGTACGATGCGCACAACAGCAAAAATTCCGGCCGAGCCGTACTCACCCAAACCAGGTCCTGTTCTCCGACCGAGGCGAATCCGGAAACGCCGAATCGAGTCGCACGGAAGGGAAAATGCAGCCCCGTCCGGCCGGACAAGTACGATGCGCTTTCCGTACGCGCCGAACCCGTCGCTACGCACGGCACGTCAAAGCATCCGGGAGAGGCGCACATAAGCTCCGAATCGCGCCACAACACGATCCACGGCTACGAGACGAACACAGCACAGACGGGGACGACGCGAGCGGCGAGGACGAAGCGAAGCGACGAGGACGAAGCCAAGCGACGAGGACGACGCGAAGCAACGAGAAGGACGAACGACACGAACCAACCATGAATCCCTTCGTCCCGATCATACCAATATTCTACATCTACTACCGGAACAGGCACGGACGCGTACGGCGCAGAAGGTAAGTCAGACACCAACCACAAAACACATACAACACGTACACGACACATCACACACATACACTGGGAATCTGAATATACTTGCAACAGCAGCACCATAGGGGCGGGATGCCCATCACCAATGCCACATATGCACACAGGGGCCTGAATGCGCGCCACCACCCCAACCCAGGGGGCTGGATGCCAACCACCCTCAACCAGGGGGGGCAGGATGCCTACCACTACTACCACCCTCACCCAGGGGGGCAGGATGCCTACCACTACTACCACCCTTAGCCAGGGTGGCAGGATGCCTACCACTACTACCACCCTTAGCCAGGGGGCAGGATGCCTACCACTACTACCACCCTTAGCCAGGGGGCAGGATGCCCACCACTACTACCACCCTTAGCCAGGGGGGCTGGATGCCTACCACTACTACCACCCTTAGCCAGGGGGCAGGATGCCCACCACTACTACCACCCTCACCCAGGGGGGCTGGATGCCTACCACTACTACCACCCTCACCCAGGGGTGGCAGGATGCCTACCACTACTACCACCCTCACCCAGGGGGGCTGGATGCCTACCACTACTACCACCCTTAGCCAGGGGGGCAGGATGCCCACAACTACTACCACCCTCACCCAGGGGGGCAGGATGCCTACCACTACTACCACCCTTAGCCAGGGTGGCAGGATGCCTACCACTACTACCACCCTTAGCCAGGGGGCAGGATGCCCACAACTACTACCACCCTCACCCAGGGGGCAGGATGCCTACCACTACTACCACCCTTAGCCAGGGTGGCAGGATGCCTACCACTACTACCACCCTTAGCCAGGGGGGCAGGATGCCTACCACTACTACCACCCCAACCCAGGGGCGGCTGGATGCCTACCACTACCACCCTTAGCCAGGGGCTGGATGCCTACCTACTACCACCCTTAGCCAGGGGGCAGGATGCCTACCACTACTACCACCCTTAGCCAGGGGGCTGGATGCCTACCACTACTACCACCCTCACCCAGGGGGGCAGGATGCCTACCACTACTACCACCCTCACCCAGGGGGGCAGGATGCCTACCACTACTACCACCCTTAGCCAGGGGGGCAGGATGCCTACCACTACTACCACCCTCACCCAGGGGGGCAGGATGCCTACCACTACTACCACCCTTAGCCAGGGGGCTGGATGCCTACCACTACTACCACCCTCACCCAGGGGGGCAGGATGCCTACCACTACTACACCCTTAGCCAGGGGGCTGGATGCCTACCACTACTACCACCCCAACCCAGGGGGCTGGATGCCTACCACTACTACCACCCTTAGCCAGGGGGCAGGATGCCCACAACTACTACCACCCTCACCCAGGGGGAGCAGGATGCCTACCACTACTACCACCCTTAGCCAGGGGGCAGGATGCCTACCACTACTACCACCCTTAGCCAGGGTGGCAGGATGCCTACCACTACTACCACCCTTAGCCAGGGGGCAGGATGCCTACCACTACTACCACCCTTAGCCAGGGGGGCAGGATGCCACCTAACCCACTGGATGCCACCTACCACCCTTAGCCAGGGGGCAGGATGCCCACCACTACTACCACCCTCACCCACGGGGGCAGGATGCCTACCACTGCTACCACCCTTAGCCAGGGTGGCAGGATGCCTACCACTACTACCACCCTTAGCCAGGGGGCAGGATGCCTACCACTACTACCACCCTCAACCCAGGGGGCTGGATGCCTACCACTACTACCACCCTTAGCCAGGGGGCAGGATGCCCACCACTACTACCACCCTTAGCCACGGGGGGCAGGATGCCTACCACTACTACCACCCTTAGCCAGGGTGGCAGGATGCCTACCACTACTACCACCCTTAGCCAGGGGGCAGGATGCCTACCACTACTACCACCCTTAGCCAGGGGGCAGGATGCCTACCACTACTACCACCCTTAGCCAGGGGGGCAGGATGCCTACCACTACTACCACCCTTAGCCAGGGTGGCAGGATGCCTACCACTACTACCACCCTTAGCCAGGGTGGCAGGATGCCTACCACTACTACCACCCTTAGCCAGGGGGGCAGGATGCCTACCACTACTACCACCCTTAGCCAGGGGGCAGGATGCCTACCACTACTACCACCCTTAGCCAGGGGGGCAGGATGCCTACCACTACTACCACCCTCACCCAGGGGTGGCAGGATGCCTACCACTACTACCACCCTTAGCCAGGGTGGCAGGATGCCTACCACTACTACCACCCTTAGCCAGGGGGCAGGATGCCTACCACTACTACCACCCTTAGCCAGGGGGCAGGATGCCTACCACTACTACCACCCTTAGCCAGGGGGGCTGGATGCCTACCACTACTACCACCCTTAGCCAGGGGGCAGGATGCCCACCACTACTACCACCCTCACCCAGGGGGGCAGGATGCCTACCACTACTACCACCCTTAGCCAGGGGTGGCAGGATGCCTACCACTACTACCACCCTTAGCCAGGGTGGCAGGATGCCTACCACTACTACCACCCTTAGCCAGGGGGCAGGATGCCTACCACTACTACCACCCTTAGCCAGGGGGGCAGGATGCCCACCACTACTACCACCCTTAGCCAGGGGGCTGGATGCCTACCACTACTACCACCCTTAGCCAGGGGGGCTGGATGCCTACCACTACTACCACCCCCACTCATAGGATGGACAATGCATGACACAACAAGCACACCACAACCTAGGGAATGCAAGATTAAGACATCCCCCCACCACCATGACAAGCGTGTGTAGGCTGTGTCAAATGCCTACAACACCGAACATGACTTTCAACATACAATGTGACCCCCTAGCACATGTGCCACACATATATGTGTGTGGCACCCACAATGCAAGCAGCCCATGACCATTGTGGCAATGGGGCCTAAACCCCCATCATCACAGTGACCAAAAGGTAAGTGTGGGGTCCATAGCTGAAGCACATTTTGACCATTGTGGCAATGGGGTCCAAACCCCCATCATCACAGTGACCAAAAGGCAAGTGTGGGGTCCATAGCTGAAGCACATTTTGACCATTGTGGCAATGGGGTCCAAACCCCCATCATCACAGTGACCAAAAGGCAAGTGTGGGGTCCATAGCTGAAGCACATTTTGACCATTGTGGCAATGGGGTCTACACCCTCATCATCACAGTGACCAAAAGGTAATTGTTGACAAAGAAAGAGCTGCAACTGCCAAACTGCATGGATCATTCCTGCTCACAGAACCAAAAACTCATCTGTGGCAAAGTAGTGTATGTGTCCCATTGCAACATAAATTGGGGGAGCCAAATACTGCAGTGCAAATGAAACATTCCTTTGGCCATGTGCAGACAAACAACACCCATGGGGGCTGAGACCGTCAACAGTCATCAATGACACAATGACAGAAGTGACCATCAGAATGCAGAACCACATATTTGCACCAATGGGCACACAAATGCAGATACCCTGTGGAGACAGCAGATGTGAGGTGAACAGATACCATACCATGGCAGCAATGGGACACACAAACCATGATCACTGTGCTGACCGATGACCTAGGAGTCCCAGGGACAGCAGGGGAAACACACCAAACAACATACAGCCAATGGCACACCCAAGATATGCCAATGCAGTGGTGCAGATGCACAAACACAAACAGGCAGACCAACACTGTCATCATACACAGCAGGTGAGGGGTGGGGGTGCCAGTGTCCCCAGGCAACCACACAACACATGAGGAGAGCTGAATACCAATCATACAGATGTGCATACACTGCCACACTAAGGTAACTCATGGATCCAAATCCCCTATGTGGGCAAGCAGGCATTGTCAGGTGAGAGGGAGCACAAAACACACATGTCACACAGGCACGTAGGAACAACAACTGACACAGCAAGTCACAGACACACCACAGCACCACCCCCAGGGCCCCCACAATGTGGTGACCCTGGGCTGAATAAAAATACCACTGTGATGACAAAGCTAAATGTCGTTCACACTATGAACCACAGTCAGGTGTCCTGAGCAACAAACTACCATCACACCTACACAAGCACAAATCAATCAGCATGGCCAGTAAGCCAAGGCCAACATGGAGGCAGGGGCCTAGCCGGGCAACAACTCTCATCTGCACACACTCAACACCACACCCCTCGACCTCCAACAATGTGCAGCAGTGAAGTACACATGCACTGGTGACATTGCACATGCACCCATGACTATTCCAGGGTGGTGGGTGGGAACCAAGGTGTAGAAACACATCACACATGGACACTCAACAAGACTCCTGAATGTCTGACACACTGCACACTACGCTGTACATGGACATGACGGCAATACCACACCGACCAATGGGATCCCAGCCACAGTCACACACCAATGAAGAAGCCAAGGTCACCCACAACGAACACACATAGACAACTTCCAACATTGCAGCTCTGACCCTGAGGAGTGGCAGCAGTCACACACACAACATGTCACAATCACTGAAAGATAACACAAACTGGAAATCACATGACAGGGGCAAACAACAAGTGCCAAGGGGAAACCTGACTGTGACCCATCTGCGTCTGCACACAAACTCAGCCCTGACAGCAAACACACCTATGGGTGACACCCTGATGACCAGTAATGTGCCATGCACCCACATCACAGAGAACACAGGAGAAGACTTTGGGGGAACATAGCTCAAGTCAGCAAGCATCACAAACAGGTACAACACTAGGGATCACAGCATGCGCAGATGAATGGAAGTGAACACACAGACATGCACATACAACACACACCTTGGGTGCAGGCAATGTCACACGTGTACACACTGCCATGAGGGGACTCCACTCCTGTGTGAGGAAAGCTGTGCCATATGTTGCCTCAGTAGGGCCCCATCATGTCAGCTGAGCACTTGGTCACACAATCAACAATTAGCACCAAATGAGGGCTCCCATCACATCAGCCTGGTCATGGATGTGCCAACGGAATCATCAGCACAGATCCAACACACTTGTATAGCAATGTTGCACTGACTACACGGATGAGTCCCTCCCCATTGATGCCCAAACCTGCATGTCCACTGGAGATGGCAACACGGTCAGGGAAGTAGACAAATGCAACGATGGCAGGCACAACAGATGTGCAGGGGTGGAAGCCACAGATATGAAATTGCCAATGTAAGTAGGAAACCCATTGCCAAATACTGAACACATGACACCCTCAGATGCTGCTATTGATGACATGGATACACCACATGATAGGACACATTCCCCCTGGACCACATGGGTTCCTGCACAGTAACACTTCATAATCATGAGACCAGATATCACCATCACTGCAGCAAGGGCATGGTTAGCTGCACCAACAACATGTACATCTGAAGCATGAGCACTAGAGAAAAGAAAGTTGCTTTATTCAGCATATGTGTTGAGGCCAAACGAAGTCCTGAAAAAAGAGCAAAGGCCAATGGCCAGTCCATTGTCAAAGTTCAAACAGGGTGACACTGGCAGATGTCACCCTACGCATGCCTGCACAATACCAGGGACAATCCACTAGGAGGGGCAACCGGGGGGCAGGCCAGGCACCGCAGGGACAGGATCAGGGCTCACCAGGGGGAGTCAGGGAAGGGGTGGTGGGTGCAGGAGAGCCACTGACAACTGCAGTGGAGGTGTCTGACATGGTGTGTGCCGGCACAACTGGGGGGCATGACACAGATGTCGTGGGTGCCGGCACAACTGCAGTGGACCCTGCAGATGGGGTGGACAGGTCCGCCACTGCAGTGCCCAAGTCAGACAGGGCGGTAGTGGACTCCACTGCAGTGCCTACCTCCAGGGGAGGAGAATGGGGAACAGGCAAGGTGGGTTGGACAGAGGGGGGGACACCCTCACCACATCAGTGGCACAGACAAGCGCAGCGGGGGTGTGGTGCTGGGAGAGCAAGTGGCAGGGGGAGAAGGCCGGAGCATCTTGGGGATGGTATATCTGTGGGTGGGGGAACCTGGGGCAGGGTGTGGTGGGGGCACCTGTGCAGTGGGGGCCTGAGGGATGGAGGACGGAGACCTTGTGCCTGAGCTGCAGGGTGGTGGCGGGGTCTTGCTCTTAGCACTCCGGGGGGACTTGCGGGTGGGGGCCTCAGTCCGTCTGCGCCTGGGGAGGGTGTCCGGGGGCGAGGGGCACTCTGCTCCGTGTGGGTGGGCTTCCTCTTCCCCCGGGATGCTGGAGCAGCTTCATCGGTGGGGAAGAGGCCGAGGTCACAGAGGAAGAGCTGCTGTGACTTTGGGGTTGCAGGTGAGGCAAGGGAGGGTGCTTTGGAGGGAGAGGGAACTGAGGACTGCGCAGTGCATGTGGATGCGTGTGTGTGTTCCAGGGCCCCATCCCCTGTGAGTCTGGCTTCAGTCCCCTGAATGTGCGTGCGTGTGCGTTTTGTCATTGGCGTGTGTGTCAGTGTGCTGGATGTGTGTGTGCTGGTGTGTGCCTGTGCCAGTGTGTGTGTGCCTGGGATGGGTAAGGTGCTGGGGAGTGTGGATGGAGCAGAGGCAGGAGGGGTGAGGGACCGTTTGAGGAGGGACACTGCTGCCGTCAGGGAGGAGTCCATGGACCTATTGCCCCTCTGTAGGTCAGACATGCCCGATGAGATGCCCTCCATGAACGACACCAGCTGAGTCAACAGCGCGGTGTGCGCATGGAGGACACTCAGCATGGCTGTCTGCCCTACATGGAGCTGGCGAAGGAGGTACACAGACTCCTCACTCAGGGCAGCAGGGGACACAGGGGCAGGGGGTGCGGTGCCTGGCCCAAAGGAGACACGCTCCCGGACATGGGAGCCTCCACGGACCTGGGGAATGGGAGCCGATGGGAGGGCGGTGGTGGTGCTGGTGGTGGCGGGGACAGCAACACTAGCTGGGGTGTGGTGGCTGCTGACACCCGCCTCCACAAGGGAGTCATCCTCCGAGTTGCTCTGGTCCTCAGCTGAGGTGGATGCTGCTGAGGACTCCTCGGTGTGGCTCCCCTCGCCCTCCGTGCCACTGGGTCCCTCCGACCACTCCTCGGCTGCTGACCCAGTCTGGCTCTCCGGCTCCTCCTGGTCCGTGGAGCTGTCCCCTTCCGTGGCCGTGGATGTATCTGCAAACAATGGGGAAACAGACAGACATCAGTCACCTGCACCAAACGCACACACCACTGTGAGCACAGCACATTACAGAGCAAGCCCTGGCATCATTAGTTGTACATTGCTAAAAGTGCCCTAATTGAACAGGAGAAGTCAATTGTCAGTCTGATGCCAAGCATGGCACTCACATCCCACATGGCCTTGCACCCATCTGTCTGGTGTCTGTTGGATTGCAACACCCCAGTGTTGACACATGCACCAAGTACACAGTAGTTGGACAGTGCAGAGGACACGGTGTGGACACATCACAGCTCTTGCCACTGAGTCAGTACAGGTTTACGGATGTAAGGGATGCCCAGAGTCAAATAGGAAATGCATGTGATGCATTCCAGCGACAGACACCATGATGCACCCATGTCCTGATAGCCAGCGCCACTATGGTGTGCATGTAGCACATGTCACTCCCCTGCAGGATCACCAATCAGTAGACACATGCCATGGCGGAGGCATGACTGCAAAGTCATACATCACTGTCTCAGTGATGTATGACTTTGCAACCAGACTAACAACACTCTGCACTGTGTCACAATAGTAGGTCATGGGGAATGCAAGTCCTGGAGCTGCACAAGTGCACATGTACATCCCCCACAACACATCCTCTTAACCCTCATCTGTCCAGGTCATACCTATTGGACATATGGGAGACCTGTGACACTACCCTCTGAACCTGAGCCCCTCACACTCTGCTGTGCATGGGGAACAGCTGCCTGAACTTCACATTTACATGCCCCAGTCTGCATGGGCAGCTGATCAGACACCTATGTGTCACACAAGTATCGTCTCCTATGGTCACATCTCCAGTGGCATGCTGAGCCCCTACCAAGAAACTCCACAGCAGTCCTGGCGACTAATCCACAGCACACTGACACAGAGGCAGACACCTGAGGGGTCAAAACACTGTGCACAATGTGTCCTCTGATACACGGGAGTGGGAGTACAGAGTGTATTGTATGGCCTGGAGTAGGCATGACTGTCCAGCCCCACATGAATGAGGGATGAGCCCTGGACTGTAGGCAGCTGGCTAAGTATGTGTGACACACGTCATATACATACTCCTGGGGCCCAAACATTGTTCCCACCCGCAGCATGGGTGTGTGCCAGGTACCCCAGCCACATGTGGTGGATCAGCTCAGCAATTGGACCACAGATCAAAGTAACACGCTGAATACATGTCAGAATACAGGCATTGTGTAAGCAATGGACCCACCCATGATGCCCACCACAGAGTCAGGGAAACAGATGCTGTCTCCCACCTTGAGTCAAGCAAACTGCAAGGACACAGTCCTAAGTGACAGAATTCCCTGCATGTAAGGGCCACACCTGGGTATCAGATGAGGAGTGGGCAGTGCACAATAGAGGGACATGGCTCCTGGACAACATGACTGCTGTACTGTGGCAGTTCAACCTGGCCCGAGGAGGGCACATAACATGTTAGACAGAGTACACAGTGCAGTCTTTGACTCACCCCCTCCTTGCTGCTCTCTGGCCTTCAGCTGCCCATCCAGGTCTGGAAAGACCACCGCCAGGATCCTGAGCATGTGGGGGGTCAGGGTCCGTGTTCCGCCCCTCCTGCGAGGAGGCGACAGCTTCAGCTGGACCCGTGCAATCCTCCGGGTCCAGCCCCGAAGGTCCTGCCACCTCTTTTGGCAGTTGCGGATCCGGCGCTTGTAGACCCCCACGGACCGGACAGCCCGGACGATGTCCTTCCATATCTCATGCTTCCGATGGGCAGAAGCCTGTCAGGATGACAAAGTGATAAGGCCATTACTACACATGCAACATATCCGTGCATGACACAGTTGCATATACATGTCGCAATCACAGGGGCACATGGTGTACCCAGGCAGTGCACGGCTGCCCATGGACAGTTTTCCAGAAGTCACTACATGGTATCATAGCATGGGGAGTAAAACCCTGTTCAGAAGCACTGTCACTGCACCATACCTGTCCAGTGCAAGTCACTACACACTATGGGGGGTGACAACTACTCAGTGAGCCTGCTAGCCAGTGGTGTGCTGACTCTCAGCCTTGCTAGTCAGACAAAATGCACATTCAGAAAGGCAGTGCACAGAACACTCACCTGCTCCCCTGGTGTCCCATACAGCTTGCTGTACTGTGGAAGTAGGCTGTCCAGCAGGGCCTGGTTCTCTTCAAGGCTGAAGGCTGGGGCTCTCTCCACAGTACGTGCCATTGCAGGGTCCAGAGGGGCAGAGACAGCAGCAGTGCAGTGGCAGATGTCGTCCTGGAGCATGTAGTGCAGGCAAGTGGGCTCTCAGGGGAACATGCAGCAATATATATGTGCTGGAGAGGCAGATACTGTCCCTTGTGTCCAAAGTGATAGGTCCAAGTCGTTTGCATCTTCTGAATCTGGCCAATCCATGGAATAGCAGCACCAAAACACGCCCACAGCATCCTTCAAAATTTCAACTTCATGACATACATGATTTTGCAACATTGTTGTGGGTGACCAACTGATTTTCCAGCAACCGACTCGTTCGAATATTCGAAAACGCGTCCGTTGCCAGGCAAGCCCATTGTCAATGGGTGCGCACCGATCGGTCCATTGAGGTACAACGCGCACAGGGGTACAACGCGTACCCGCACACATTGAATGCAATGGGCCGGCCGGAGGCACCGATCGGTCCATTGCAGTACAACGCGCACAGGGGTACAACGCGTACCCGCACACATTGAAAGCAATGGGCCGGCCGGAGGCACCGATCGGTCCATTGCAGTACAACGCGCACAGGGGTACAACGCGTACCCGCACATTGAATGCAATGGGCCGGCCGGAGGCACCGATCGGTCCATTGCAGTACAACGCGCACAGGGGTACAACGCGTACCCGCACACATTGAAAGCAATGGGCCGGCCGGAGGCACCGATCGGTCCATTGCAGTACAACGCGCACAGGGGTACAACGCGTACCCGCACACATTGAATGCAATGGGCCGGCCGGAGGCACCGATCGGTCCATTGCAGTACAACGCGCACAGGGGTACAACGCGTACCCGCACACATTGAATGCAATGGGCCGGCCGGAGGCACCGATCGGTCCATTGCAGTACAACGCGCACAGGGGTACAACGCGTACCCGCACACATTGAAAGCAATGGGCCGGCCGGAGGCACCGATCGGTCCATTGCAGTACAACGCGCACAGGGGTACAACGCGTACCCGCACACATTGAATGCAATGGGCCGGCCGGAGGCACCGATCGGTCCATTGCAGTACAACGCGCACAGGGGTACAACGCGTACCCGCACACATTGAATGCAATGGGCCGGCCGGAGGCACCGATCGGTCCATTGCAGTACAACGCGCACAGGGGTACAACGCGTACCCGCACACATTGAATGCAATGGGCCGGCCGGAGGCACCGATCGGTCCATTGCAGTACAACGCGCACAGGGGTACAACGCGTACCCGCACACATTGAAAGCAATGGGCCGGCCGGAGGCACCGATCGGTCCATTGCTGTTCAACGCATCACTGTACATGTGACTGGCATATGTCAGCATGCCTGTCTCAGATGGACATATGCCAGCCACAGATAGCTCCCAGGGAGTGAGGGGCACACCTACATCACGACAGCCTGTCCAAACCTTATCATAAGGCATGTAAGGCTGCATTTCCTATTGTGTGTATGTTGGTGTACATGTTGTCCTGTGGGTGTCACCTGTGGGCAGCCACCCCCAGGCTGTGCACGTGTTAATGGGGACAGGATCCTGGGTGTTACGTGTACGTGACCACTGTGATGTGCAACTGTTCATATCTGTGCATGTGCCATGGTCACATTTCACAGTGGTGTTTGTGTATGTCATGTCACATACCCCGTGAGTCCCATGTGGGACGGTATGTTTGAGCCAGGGTGTCCCAGTGGCACAATAGTGATGGCCCTCCACAGTCTTTGTGCATGTAGTGTTTACAATGTCTCTGATTTCATGTGCACAATGGGAGACAGTCTCCACATCCACGTTGTGTGTGCATGGACTCTGATGTTGTGCGTGTGTGTCACAGACGTCCATGGCTCTCCTGCCATGGCAAGTGTGGCCACTACCTGTGGGGGTCATGTTTGTTTTGTTGTGGTGTACACATGATACTCCAGGTGATGCCAGTGTCCATGTGGCATTACAGGGTCCCTGGGAATGTGCCTGTCGTTGAGCTGTGGTGCCTGGGGCACATCTGTCCTCACATGTCACTGGGGGGTGACTGTGACACAGCATCATGATATCCAATGGGCCAACCTGGGACAAATTGATGCCACCTGTAGGACCGTGTTGACAGATGTTGGCCATGTATGTACCATACATGTCGTTCCGGTACTGCACACTTCATGTAGTTGTGCCTCATGATGATGTATGTTGGGATCTTGAGTGTGTTCAATGCCGCATATGTGGGGTGACTGACGATCTTGCTTACTTCTCCTCTGCACTGCAGGGCTCCTGCTGTCCATCGGCCATTCCCAGACCTGGCAACGATGGTGGAACGGGACAGCATCCGACGGTACCGCTTCACCAGGCAGCTGATTGAGGATTTGGCAGTGCAGTTGTCCCCACATTTGCAGCCTGGCCGGCCGTATCCTACAGCGCTGACCCCCAAGGTGAAGGTGATGGCAGCCCTACACTTCTTTGCCACCGGTACCTTCCAACATACTGTGGCGTCTGCTGGTGGGATGTCACAGACCATGTTCAGCCGTGTGCTCCGCGATTTCTTGGCGGCAATGTTGCTCTTCCTGAACCGGTACATCTATTTCCCTAGACTGCGACGACTCACTGACGTGAAGAGTGACTTTTATGCCCTGGGGAGGATGCCGCATGTAATTGGCTCCATTGATGGGACACATGTGGCTTTGGTACCACCACAGGCCCAGGAGCAGGCCTACAGGAACCGCAAGCACTACCACTCGGTCAATGCACTGGTGGTGTGTCTTGCAGACATGACCATCACACACGTGTGTGCCCGTTTCCCTGGTTCAGCACACGATGCCTTTGTGATGAGGAGTAGTCGCATCCCCAGGTTGATGGCACAGATGCAGAACCAGCGTGCCTGGCTTGTCGGTGTGTACTGACTTTGTGCCATTGTGTGTGATCTGATCTGTAGTATTCCGCCCACTTTTCCAAGTCAGCTGATGTGCACTTGTCTGTCCGTAGGTGACTCGGGATACCCCAACATGCCGTGGTTGCTGACACCCCTCAGGAACCCTGTGACACCTGCCCAGATGCGCTACAATGAGGCACATGGTCGGACCAGGAGAGTGATTGAGCGGACCTTTGGTCTCCTGAAGAGCCGCTTCCGCTGCCTGGACAAGACCGGAGGGTCCCTCCCATATGCCCCTGCGAAAGTGTGCAAGATTATCATCGTCTGCTGCATGCTCCACAACCTGGCAGTGCGGAAGGAGTTGCCTCTCATCCAGGATGACGATGACCAACATCCGCCACCTGTGGAGGATCCTGGCCTGGACCACGATGCCAGTGACGATGATGATGATGATGGTGATGGTGATGTCCGCACACAGCTCATCACCAACTTCTTTAGCTGAATGTGAGTATCCTGAGGTGTCATGTGAATGATGTGAGTTGGCATGATGTGTGGGTGGTGCTCTGGTGCTGTTGGAGTGTGTCCATGGGCTACTTGACTGGATGTGTGTTGCGATGTGTGGTGACAGGTGGGCTGTACTCCCCAACAGTGTTGACATGCTAACTTGGTTCTGGGTGGGTATCTTGTAACATGTATTGTGCATGAGTTTTGCTGTTCTGTCCTGTACTCCATTGCTTTTGACTGTGTGTCATTTCTGTCCTTCACAGGGTACTTTCAGATTCGTTTGGTCAACTGTGTCCACCGACAACGTGATTGCACATCCAGGCTGGTAGCTGTTGTGTCCCTACAGGTGATGTGCGCCACACCCATGGACTTCCTTCTGTCTACAGTTGTTGACTGTGTGCCCGCTACCAGGTGGGGTTACCTTGCATCTGTAGTGGTTACGGCATGTTGCTACTGTGTAATAAACCTGTGCTTCACTTAGTGATGTGCGTTGTCTGTGGTCACACATTTGACTGCCATTTGCTTACTGCACCTGTGGGCTACTTGACTACAACTGGGAATGGGTGTGGTGTCTGTGCATTGCACCGTCTTCCCTGGCAACATCAGTGTAGGCAATGAGTCAGATGGCCTAGGTGTGTATGTGTTGTGTAGCCCTGGTGGTGTGTCTCCCTCATATGTGTCACGTTGCCTGTACTCACATGCCTGTGTTGTCCTTGCTGTTGCAGTTCGCATACACAGTGTAATTTTGTTGTTCATCATCCCCATAACAGTACCCACGTTGGAATCACGACAGAGGCAAGTATGGTGTATTATTGTGTTTATTGTGATACATCTGTGATAATAGTGCATAGGATGGATTGTGCTGTACATGAATCTTGCAATCCCAAGTTCCTAGATGAATAGAAAGTCCAGGTAGACAGGATCCCCAGTATCGGGGCCACAGTTGTCTGACACATTGTTCCAACTTGTACTCCCCATGCAATGTGTGGGAGTAGTGTTGCCATCAACAGGGTGAACAGTCTGTGCACAAAGGCGAAAATCCAGAACAGGTTCAGGCTTCCTGGGAGTTGCGCTTGGCCATCAGCCTCTCACTTTCCCCTCCTCGGACGACCCCTCTTCTTGGGGGGGGGCCCTCAAGTGCAGGCTGCTGCGGTGCAGGGGACTCTCCGCCAGAGTCCTCCTCCCTCCCTGTGGCAGTTGCAGTTTGTTCGGTACCAGATGTTGTTGGCACACAGGGAGGTGTGGACTGGTTGCTGTTCATCTGGCGGAGGCATTGTAAAATGTCCCTGTGCACCGCCGTCATCTCATGTAGTACATCCCACTTGGACTCCACGCGGGTCATGTGGGAGTCCACACGTGACATGTGGGAGTCCACACGTGACATGTGTGACTCCACATGGGACATGTGGGAGTCCAAGCGGGCATGATGGGCAGCCTGCTGCTGTTTGATGTCTCTGAGGAGCCCCACTACCTGGCTGAGCTCTCCGGTGCTGGACTGGTACGCATCAGCTATGCGTACCAGTTGTGGGTCTTCATGCACACCAGCAACGTCTGCAAGCAGCGACCTCTGTCTCCCACCCCTCCCACCACCCCTGCTGACATGTGCAGTGTGTGCAGTTGCACGCACAGATAACCCTGGTCCACCTTGGGGGTTGGTGGTGGTGGTGGTGTCCATGGCCCCAGGTTGGTCCAGGGTCACTGCGCTGGTGTTGTTCCTTATTCTGTCCATGTCGGCAGGGATGGTATTCGTGGTGACAGTCGTTGGAGGGGTGGGTGCAGGGGGTGCAGCTGGTGGACCTGCTGGTGCTGCAGCTGGTGGTCCTGCTGGTGCAGCATGTTGACTTGCACCGGATGTGCCAGGTTGTTCTTCATCGTCCGAGGAGGACAGAGGCTGTACGACGCCAGTGAGCTCGGCATCCTCTTGAGCCTGGGACTGGGACTCCTCAGCGTCTGCTGCTGTGTCCCTATCATCACCTGTTTTTGGGAGACACAAACAATGTATGTCATGTTTCTGCAGGCATCAGTGGTTGACACACCTGACAGTTGTGACTGTGCCTCGGGGTGCGGGCCTGTACATTGTATTGTCCTAAGTCGTCACAGTCAGGGGTTGATATTGGTGTGGCACATTGTCCTGCATTATTTGGGCATTTCTATGTATTCTCTGGGGTGTGAACATGGTCTGCATTGATTGTGTTTGGTTGACAGCCAGACCTCCTTCCCACCCACCCACCCAGCCAGTCAGTTATCCCACCATGGAACGTGCTTGCATTGCAGGGAGTGTAAGTTGTCTCTCAGGATGTCAGTCAGTGGTGTCCTGCTGTTTGTTGGTGCACAGTTGGCAGCAGGGCCTTGTGCTCCCCACAGCAGTAGCCAGTGTCAGCCATCTTGTGAGTCCTTCTCCACTCCCTGTGATGTGAGCATGGTTCAGGGTGGTGTTGATGGGCCAGTTGTGAGGCTGAGCAATGTCTGTGACTACGACTCCCATCATGCTATTGCCTCCACCCCCTTCCCAGCATGCCCATGCTTCCTTCCTTTTGACTCTGCTTCCCTGTGGGGTGGGCTGGCTGTGCTGACAGGATGGCTGGGAGTGTTGTCCTGGCAGTTGTTTGGCTAAGAGTCCCAAGAGTGTCCCTGTGCTTCACACAACATAACCCAGGGTGGTGGTGCTTTGTGGGATCTTGTGTTAGGATGGAGGGCATTGCATTCTACCAGGTGGGTACTGTGGAGTTTGTGTTGGGGGGGGGTGTGAGGGGAGGTGCTGGTGACTATGGTCAGTGCTGCAAGTCCCCCTTCCCACCCAGCCAGCCGGATATCCCACCATGGAACGTGCTTGCATTGCAGGGAGTGTAAGTTGTCTCTCAGGATGTCAGTCAGTGGTGTCCTGCTGTTTGTTGGTGCACAGTTGGCAGCAGGGCCTTGTGCTCCCCACAGCAGTAGCCAGTGTCAGCCATCTTGTGAGTCCTTCTCCACTCCCTGTGATGTGAGCATGGTTCAGGGTGGTGTTGATGGGCCAGTTGTGAGGCTGAGCAATGTCTGTGACTACGACTCCCATCATGCTATTGCCTCCACCCCCTTCCCAGCATGCCCATGCTTCCTTCCTTTGACTCTGCTTCCCTGTGGGGTGGGCTGGCTGTGCTGACAGGATGGCTGGGAGTGTTGTCCTGGCAGTTGTTTGGCTAAGAGTCCCAAGAGTGTCCCTGTGCTTCACACAACATAACCCAGGGTGGTGGTGCTTTGTGGGATCTTGTGTTAGGATGGAGGGCATTGCATTCTACCAGGTGGGTACTGTGGAGTTTGTGTTGGGGGGGGGTGTGAGGGGAGGTGCTGGTGACTATGGTCAGTGCTGCAAGTCCCCCTTCCCACCCAGCCAGCCGGATATCCCACCATGGAACGTGCTTGCATTGCAGGGAGTGGAAGTTGTCTCTCAGGATGTCAGTCAGTGGTGTCCTGCTGTTGGTTGATGTGCAGTTCCCAGCATGCCCTTGTGCTCCCCACGACACAGCAACAGTGTCAGACATCTTTGATGGGCCTTTCTACTCTCTGTGGGATGTGCATGCGTGAGTGTGAGCTTGCTGGGCCATGTGGTGGGGGATGTAGAGCTGTGACTACGACTCCCATCATGCTATTGCCTCCACCCCCTTCCCAGCATGCCCATGCTTCCTTCCTTTTGACTCTGCTTCCCTGTGGGGTGGGCTGGCTGTGCTGACAGGATGGCTGGGAGTGTTGTCCTGGCAGTTGTTTGGCTAAGAGTCCCAAGAGTGTCCCTGTGCTTCACACAACATAACCCAGGGTGGTGGTGCTTTGTGGGATCTTGTGTTAGGATGGAGGGCATTGCATTCTACCAGGTGGGTACTGTGGAGTTTGTGTTGGGGGGGTGTGAGGGGAGGTGCTGGTGACTATGGTCAGTGCTGCAAGTCCCCCTTCCCACCCAGCCAGCCAGCCAGATATCCCACCATGGAACGTGCTTGCATTGCAGGGAGTGTAAGTTGTCTCTCAGGATGTCAGTCAGTGGTGTCCTGCTGTTTGTTGGTGCACAGTTGGCAGCAGAGCCTTGTGCTCCCCACAGCAGTAGCCAGTGTCAGCCATCTTGTGAGTCCTTCTCCACTCCCTGTGATGTGAGCATGGTTCAGGGTGGTGTTGATGGGACAGTTGTGGGGGGGGGCAATATGTGTGAGTGCGACTCCCATGATGCTATTGGCTACACTGACTTGGCCAGCATACACAGAATTCCTTCCTTTGAGTGGTCTTCACTGTGTGTTGGTGTTGTTGTGGTGGCTACATGTGTGGATGTGTGTGTTAGTTCTATTTGTGCCACTGCCTAGCTGTAGTTGTGGTTGTGTTTGTACATGTGTTGGCACAGTTGGATGTGACTTTTTTGATGGCATGTGTTGTGTTTATCTGACTGACATACACATTTTGGGATGATTCTGTTCTAGTTGCTGTGTAATTGCTATGAGTGCATGGTTTGACTCTCCCCTTGACAGTGATGTGTGTGTTTTGTGGCAGTTTATTGTGTACATTTGTTGTGTACTCACCAGGCTCTGGGATGTCCTCTAGTCCATATACGCTCACTGGCGGAAGGATGGCCCGCACCTTCTCCTCCCAGGGCCTGAGGTATACTGGCTTGGCAGGAGGGCCACTGCCGGTGTATTGGCTCAGGTGGTAGTCTTTCTTGAGCAGCTCCCGGACCCTCCTGCGCACGTCATACCACCTGTTCTGGATGTCGGTCTTTGTGCGCCGACATGGTGATTGGGCGTTCACCCTGTTGATGATCCTCTCCCACATCTTGGTTTTCTGCGACATGGGGGTCTGTTGGACCAGAGTGCCAAACAGCTGTGGCTCCACCCTGAGGATCTCGTCTACCATGACTTCCAATTCACTATCTAGGAACTTGGGATTCTTCTTGGGGGGCATGGTGATGGGTGGTGATAGTGGGTGCTGTGTGTGTTGGTGTGCAGGTGAGGGTGTGTGGGTGTGTGTTGTGCTGGGTGTATGTGAGGTAGGTATTTGTTGGTGTGCTGCTGGTGTGTGGCTTGTGTGAGGGATGAGCTGTGGGTGTGTGGTTGCTTTCTCTTGGGTGCTGGCAGTGGAATGGCATTTGCAAAGGCTCATGGTAGTGATTTGTGTCCTTTATATAGGTGGAGTTGTTGGTGTGTCTTTGTTCTCTGTCCCCACCCCCCAGTATTTATTGGCTTGGTAATTGCTTGTTTGGCCTTTTTTGGTTGATTTTTCCTTTGTGCTGTTTGTGTATGTTGGAAACGTTCTTGTGACCGAGTCGGACCGTGCATTGGTCTCGTACGGTGTTTTCCGTTTCGTTCACGCTGTGTTTGTGCAGTTTTGTATGCTGCGTACGCGTCGGTCGCGGTGTATTGTGTTGCTTCGGCTCGGTTTTGTATGCGTGTCGGTCGTACGGCTTGTCCTCCGTCCGACTCGGTCGTGTTTTCGCGCCTTGCATCGTACTTTGCAGGTTGGAGTTGGCGGGTACGATTCGGTCGGATTTGTTCCGGGTGCGTGTCGGTCGGTTGGATTCGCGTGTTTTTCCGGCCGGATTGCTATTTTCCGAGCGGGTCGGTCGGTCGGCTTGGTTTCCTGACGTGTCGGTCGGATTTATCGCGGCTTGCATCGTACTTGGCGTGTCGGGCGCCACTGGTACGTGTCGGTCGGTATTTTTTCCGGATCCGAGTCGGTCGGTGCTTTTTCCGGCCCGAATCGGAATCGACCCCTTTGTCAGGTGCAACACAATAACATATCTCATTCCCCCCACAGGTGACGAACTGCTGGATGCTGGAGATGGAGACAGCAGCCAGCACAGCCAGCCTGCAAGCCCCCAACAAGGACTCACGAATGTGGAGGATCTGTCCTCCTCTTCGGACACGGACCACCCAGCAGGCCCATCTGGTGTGGCAGGGCCCAACCGCACCCCAGGCACCCTCCTACCCACCAACCCATCATCCAGGGCTGATGACCACTCACAGCCCCCTGCTGCCACTGTTGTGTCGGCCACTCCCACGGTCGTTGCGGCCACTCCCACTGCCGCAACCACCACCATCGCCGCAACAACCACCACCGCCGCGACCACCACCACGTCATCACTGGCCCCAGCGCAAGTGGTGGTCCGGCCGACTGGGTCCACCCTGGGAGCCACAGCGAGGACCGTGGTGAGCAATGTGGCTAGTGGGAAGGTCGGTGGCAGCAGTACTGGTAGGAGGAGCAGGGTCAGGCCAACGCCAGCCTCCCCTGGGAGCCATGCCCTGCCTCAAATGGCCAGAGTACTTGGGGCCTATGAAGAGGCCCAAGGACAATGGGCCAGGTCTGCTTCCGACACGCGGGAGGTCCTGGGGGTGTTGAGGTCCATGGACGCCCATATGGGCCAATTCGTGTCCCGTATGGACCAACTCGTGGACCTCATGGGCCAGCTGGTGGTGGCGGTGGGGTCACAGGCAAGGCCAGCAACACCACCTCCTCCACCACCTGCTAGGGCGCAGGGTCGGGCAGCAGTGTCCACTTCCCCTGCGTCCACAGCCAGTGAGCACACCTCACCCACCACCAGCAGGTCGCCACCACACACCCCCTCCCAAACGTGGAAGGGGCCGTCCGAAGTGGAAACAGATGTCCCGGGAGGACTTCGCACGCTCCAGACGCAAGTGAGGCAGCCAGCCATCCTTGACCACCCACTGCATTGACTTGGACTACGATCCCACCCCACACAACCATCAGAATGGCATGTGTCTGTTGGACTAGGGACATAGAACTAGTGGGTACACCCTGAGCATCACGCAGCCATGGCCGACAGCTCATTGTCACTGCACGCAACACTCATGTCATCACCTTGCACACAATGACATGTCACAGTTGAAAATAAATGCACCTTTTACACAAACTGCTGTCTGTGCACTGTGTTTATTGAACGATGATCAACCGCCACCTTGAGCAGAGAAGCATCGGATGTGTGGCATGGCGATGGGACAGGAGGGGCTGTAGGGACCTAGGGGGGAAGACAGAACAGGAGCACATTCAATGAGTGTGTCACACACCCATCACACAGTACATGTCAACAACTACAAGCAATGTACACACATCGCACAGAGCAATAGGGCACAATGCCACAGCCACCGTCAGTGGCATACAAACCTGGACATGGACCATTGACACACAGCACACAGTGAACATAAGGCCTCCGTGACACAGCACACAGACACCTGCACAACTACAGCCACATCATCCGTCGTACATGGACACTCACCGTCAAGTGAAGTAGCGGGCGATGAGCTGCTGACGGATATTCACAGCTTCCTCCTCTCCGCTGTCTTCCTCACTCGAGCTGTCCTGGTTTGCAGGCTGGGGCCCTGGTTGATCTCCATCATCCACAATTAGGGGATCTGCCTCCGAATAGCCAGATTGTGCAGCATGCAGCAAGCCACCACTATCTGGCACACCTTCTGTGGGGAGTACGCCAGCGCACCCCGGTGCGGTCCAGGCATCTGAACCTGGACTTGAGGAGGCCAAAGGTACGCTCGACCACACGTCTGGTCCTCCCATGTGCCTCATTGTAGCGGTCATCTGCTGGGGTCCGAGGATTTCGTAATGGACTGAGCAGCCAGGGCCCATTCGGGTAAGCCGAGTCACCTGGGCGTGAGGGACACAGAGAACCGTTGCAATACAAACAGGACAGTAGACAGCATCCTTAAGCCAGCACGCTACACAACTCCACATACTCACCGACAATCCAGCCACGGTCCTGTTGCAGATTGGTCATCAGTCGTGGTAATATGCTGTTGCGCATGATGTGCACGTCATGGGCCGAGCCTGGGAACTTTGCACACACGTGGGAAATGACCATGTCCGCAAGGCACACCACTTGCACATTCAGGGAGTGCGTGTGCTTCCGGTTGCGGAAGAGCTGCTCAGTGGCCTGTGGTGGGACAAGGCCAACATGGGTGCAGTCTATGGCACCAACGACGTGTGGGATCCGTCCAAGGGCATAGAATGCACCCTTCACTGCCGCCAACTCACGTGCCCTGGGGAATCGGATGTACCTGTTCCTGTACAGCATCATGGCTGCCAGTACATCCCTCAGCACCATGCTGAACATGGGCTGGGACATCCCACCTCCACTGCCCACTGTGTGCTGGAATGACCCAGTGGCGAAAAAATGCAGTGCAGCCATCACCTTAGCCCTGGGGGTGAATGCTGTCGGATACACCCTGCGAGGACGGAGGTGGGGTTCCAACATGGCACATAGTCGATGCAGGGTTGGTCGGTCCAGACAAAATTTCCGGATGACCTCAGAATCCTCCATGTCCGCCAACAATTGGTAAGGGCGGTAAATGTTTGGTCTCCGCCTAGGAAAGATGGAAGTGGACACATGTCAAAGCAACACGCCACATGGCATTTTCACATACACATAACTGATATGACAGAGCAAGAACTAGAGTCACAGAACAGCTGTCATGCAGGGACAGCACAGCCACAATACACTTACACAGGTCTCCCACCAATAGCAATGGGAGTGACACAAACCATTGCTATGTGCATGCACATGGGGATCCAGGCCTCAATGACCTGTGAGGCGTGCTGATGGGGACTGACTGCATATTCGGCAAGCGGCAACACCACGGCAACATGACTGGCTGCTGTGCATCACACTGCTTCCGAGGCTGGATGAGTATGGCACACACCAACGACGATGTGGGCACAGGCTGAGCGGCCAAGACAAGTGGGACCTGTGGCACGAGGGGATATGAGACAGTCATTGGTGTCACCACTGCACCCTATGTGCAGCACCGTACGGATCACACCTCCAGAAGCATTGACAGGTGTACACATTGACAGCCCCATGCCAACACGGCTGTGTGCTTGCAAATACACATCACATGTGACACGTAACCTTGCACGTGCCAAGTGGCAGATGTACATAGTGAGAGATGGCATGCGTGTGCATATGCGTATACCATGCACCCATGCCAATGTGCAGATGATGACATGCCAACAGACATGTGGGGGCCAGCCACTGGCTGTCCCTGCCTATGCACACGGCATGTTGTTGCCCCGTCCATTGTGCACCTGCACCCACACGCACATCATGGCCACACCTGCAGATGCAGTGCGCACATCATACTGTGTGGTGCACATGGCATCAGCGGACTGTCACCAACATGGGCCAGGCCATTACGGCCAACTCCGATGACCCTGGCGGTTGCACCCTGCGTGTTCCACTATGGAGGTAGGCGTCCCGGGCAAGCTGGGAGCAGGCCAACGTCTGCAATTGCCAATGCAGGTCTCAGTGCACTTGTTGCTCGTGTGAATGTCAGGCTGGGCCATGCTGCCCCTCTCAGTCCCAGCAGGCCTGGCCTGCACATTGACTGCACAATGCCAGTAGGTGACAGCACCGACTGCCTAGTGGGTTGCATGTGTCTCCTGTTCAGGACCCTCCAGATGGGCGCTAACTCAGTACTGACTATTGGACACACCATGTCTCGTGATAGGGATGTGTGTGTGGGATGGTGGCACTGAATGTGACCTCCGTTGCGTGGTGGGCCATGCACAGGGCGAGTACGTCGATGATTGCGCAGTGTTGGTCACAGTGGGTGCACCCACACAGATGTGTTGCCCTATGTTCATTTTCTATGTCCGCATGATAATGGACTGTAGATGTGGGCAGACTACACATTGGTCGATGTGCTTTCAATATGAATGTGCCTTCACACCAGGCACAGCTGCCCCTGCACATGTGACCCCTGCTGCACTCGCTGCTGGGTCTGTGGAGCTGATGCACCATCTGTGCGTGGGGCGGACAGCTCTCCTCACTTCCGTCATTGCGCATGTCATCACTTTGCCGCAGGTGACATGGATCATGGAGGGCCCACATGTACGCGTGGGTGGCCTCCACAAGTTTGTCCAATGGTTGTCACCCCCAGTCAGTGCCTCGAATGTGAATGATGTTGTGCTGGTGCTAATTTCAATGTGGCGGGTGGGCGGGGCTAGGTGCGGGCTTACATGCAGGACATGGGAGGGTGATCGGATTAGCGACTAGTTGCAATACACACGGGGCACGTCTTTTCCTGTCCACATCAGGGTCATTCCTTGAACTCACTGACAGTAATACAGTCGTCTTTGTCCCTGTCCTCATGGCCTCCCCTCGCTCCCCCAATATGCATTTGCACCTGTGGGGCTAGCGCATGCAGATGCAGCCCCAAGCTCGCCCCGGAGAGGCCAAGGAGTGTATGTGTGGGTCCAGTTGAACGAGTGGTCTGTCTCACGGTATGATGTGTGGCGGGACGCCGTCCACCTGCGTGGTGCCCCGACTCGAGAGCCGGGCAACATAGACAATGCATGACAGTCTCCGCAGTCCGGATACACCACCTGCGACACACAGAGGCTGTAGCTGCCCTAGCGGCCCATGCCGTGTCCATCTGGGGCTGATGGACCCACACATTCACTCTTTTGCCTCACTGGGGCGGGCTCGGAGGTGCTTGCGCACGCGCTGGCTTCTCTGTTGCAACGGCATGTGACGTGTGTGGAGATGTAGGCAATGGGTGGGATGGTGCGAGCCACCTTCCGTGACGTCACTCCTGCTCGTGACGTATGCGTCCCCCCAATACTTCCATATGACTTGTGCCATGCTACACATTGAGGATGTTTTGCCTGCGTGATGTGACCCGGAGGAGCGCGCTGAGTCCTCTCCCCCACCATGCTCCACTGCCATCCCGTGCCCTGGATTGCCTGTGCAGGTTGACAATGTTGGGGATACACCTGGTCGACAGGGGCTGTGTGTGCCTTGTCAAGGGCCTGGCGGGCGCACAACAGGATCCAGCTTGTCCACAGAGGGTGGGCTGACGTGTACGCCTGATACCGCATTGTTCGTGTGCCCGGCTGCTGTGCACACACGTGTTCACATCCCCCCCGACAGGTGGCCTTTAACATTGCCCAGGGAAGCGTTAATGTGCAGTTCCGGACCCCTCCCGACACAGCGTGTTTCAACTTTGCATGTGCGCATCTACCCGTCACACCCACCCACCTGAGCGAGCGTCACTCCCGCTTCACACGACACATGTGTGTCTTCCACAGTTGTGCTACTCATTTGCGTTGACATCCAATGACAGTGGACTACATAGTCATGTCACGACTGCCGTGTACATCACACACTCTCATCATCTCCCATTCGTACTTGTGAAAGGAATCAGCAGAGACAGTTTCTTTCTTCAAACCATGTATTGTGACTTATGTCCTCTGTGATGCAGTATAGTGGACACTACTGGCAGCGGAATGCATGTGGAGGATATACTGAGCATGATTACACATAGCTAAGGGTGTAGGGGTACATGTGATTAGCTGTTGCATGTGGGATGTGGGCTTCAGAGTTACATCTGCTTGGCCGTTGCTGTGCTAATGTTCATTTGCAAATAGCTGCGGTGCTGCGGACTTTGACACAGACGGTATACATTTAGCCTACCAGACCGCTTGGCATCATGGGCACAGTCCATCTCAGTTCCATGTGACAGGTGTGCTGCTGTTGTAACTCATGCACACGTGCGTGTGAGTTGACATCAGGGCATGGGCTTACGTGCATGCAACGGCGTCCCACTTGTTGTTGCCATATGGTGGCTACTGGACATGTCACAGTCACTGGGGTCGTGTTGTTGTTGTATGCACTTGTCGTCCATGCAAAGGTCCTGTTATGGGATTTCCGGGGAGGGGGAGAAGGGGTGCAGCTCTCACATACTCCAGCAGGGCGATTCCTGTCCACTGTGCGGTGCATATGTCCATGGGCGCAGGATCCATGTCATGGCATAGTTGTACGTGCAGTTCTGTCCATGTGGGTGCGATACACATATCCCATGCCACTGCCTCCCCGATACATGCAGAGTTCCTGGATGTGATGGGGAACAGTGTGCATGTCCCGGACACATCCGATGTCATGGCAGTGTCGTTGATGGTGTGGTATCAGTTGCAGGTCGTTTGGTATGGCTGTTGTAGTGGTTACTGGCCAGTCCGTGCGGAAGCTAAGCATGGGTACAGTGTCGGACATCATGGCTCACTTGGGGGATTGTGTCGGGGTCCTACGAATTGACAAGTTGACAGGTATGCGATGGCTTCCTGCAGGGCTTCCATTTCATTGGTGGTATACATGTTTGCCAGCCAATGTAGCGGATGGTGGCTGTCACGGTCTTGTTCGTAAGTTGTCCCTTGTAGGAGCATGATGGGGCATGCTGGGTGACATTCAATGTAGCTGTGATCCATGATCCGTCGTGTGGAGGCACAGTGGTCCCATTGCAGTGTGGGCCCGATGATCGCCACATACGCCATGCCCCCATAGGCTGAACAGACCCTGTTGTGTGCGTCCAGAGGGTGGAATAGTGGTAGCAGGTCCGCCCTTGGACATGCCGGGTTGGAGAGGCACAACTCCACAGGATGGTGGAAGGGACACCTCCGACAGTAGAAGACGGGTATGACGCAGCTGAACAATGCGATGCGGTAAGTCAGTCGGTAGCTTACGTTCAGCAGGGATAGGGGTTCGCATCCCAACATCTGTATCAGGTTGTGTTTGTACAGCTTGACCTGTCTGGCGTAGTTGGGTAGGTGTGTTGTAGGTGCCATTTTGCTGCGGGGCGATGTGGTGGCGTGCTCTGGCTGTGTGTGCAGTCTGCAGTGTGCAAGCTCCGAGGTTGCTGTGAGGTCTGTGATGGTCGTAGGGGGCAGGACTTGTGTTCTGTTAGCTTGTGCGGAGGACACGGGCCCTCATCCCACGTGCTTCTCTGAATGTTCAAGGTCAGTGGTGTGTGACTCCTTCCAGATAACTTGCATGGGAACGGCATGGGGGAGTTTTATAATTTTTCTTCCCCGTTCGGTATGTTCTTAGGTGATATGCGCTATCTGCCCTGTGGTCGGTTTCCTCTGCATGCCTGTGTTGCTCTTTTTTGGGACAATGGCTGGATTCTCCGGCTTGTTTCGTCGGGTTATGGTTTCGGAGTTGGAATGGAAGGTCATTCAGTGCTGTCTGCTCTCCCGTGTGTGGGCGGCAGGCTGTGTTTCCGCTATGCGTTGGGCCTTGTGTGTGGGTGTCATTCTTGGGTCCACCTGTTGTCGGGCCCCGGGCTCTTTGGTGTTCCGTTTTGTATGTCTGGTTCATGGGTGCAGGGTGGTATGGGTGTTTCTGTGTGGTACTGGCGTACCTCTTCCCGACGGGGCCCATGTTCTGCTGGGTGGTGTTGCCGCCGCTGTGTGCTTCGCCATGTTTGTCACACAGGGGTGTGTCCTGATGTTGCGTGACTTCACTGACATGTGGGCGTCGGTTGTGTGACGTTGGGTGTTGTCCGTGAATTGGGCGTTGGGGACATGACTGTGGCAGGCCTGTCACGTGTCATGTGCGTTCTGGGTGTGGCTGGTGTGTGTGGTGCTTGGTTGTGTCCCTGTGTTGTTTGTGTGCGACGCAGACATGGCGTTATGGTTGGGCGCTGAGTTGTGCGCATGTGTGGCTGCGTCATCGCCGCTGTGCTGCGGTGCCGTGACGGGGTCGTTGGTTCCTGGTCCCAGGTGGTGTGCCCATGATAGTTGCGAGATGTTGCAATTTGCCCTGTGTTGCATTTGTGGGTGCAGTGGTGGATGTGTCTTGTCCACGCAGGGGTGTTGGGGGGTGCCATGTCCTTCTTTTTCCGCACTTGCACTGTGTGCGCTGTTTGCGTGCCCTTGTTGTGTGTGTGCCTACCTGCGTCTCCGCGGTGCGTTGCCTCCTTGGTGGTGCATCAGGTATAGCATGGGGAGGGCCTGCAGTGCTGGATTCATGCTCAGGGGGTCGCCTCTTCGGTGTCTGTGCTCGGCGTTCGGGTTTCCGCCTCACTTTCACGTGCGGTGTCTCTTAGCCGTGGGAGCTGTTTGTTTGCGGCATCGTAATTTGTACGCCGGGCGGTACGTGATTTCGTCTGGCGGTGTGTCTCCATTGGGCTGCGCCGCTACGTGAGCGGGCGCACTTTGATGGCGGACGGCGTCGCTGGCTTGCCGGCGGTGTTTGGCTGCCTTTTCACATCGTAATTTGGCGGGCGTGTGGGCTGCGGCATGCGGGCGGTAACTGGTGGTTTTTGCATCCGCCAGCACGGCGGTAGTGCTTTTGCCCGCCATCGTAATGGGCCCCTTTGTTCTTACCTTTAATGAGAGTTTTTCTGAATAGTTGATTGTGTAGTTCTTTTTCATTCTGTTTTCTATCTTGCAAAGGTTCGTGCTTCCTCTGTGTTTGTCCGTTATATGATACATTTTGTGTTAATTAATCGATTGCTTTAATAGTGTTTATTCAATTAGTTAGAGTTTTCTATTTGTTTGTGTTGGTGAAGTTTAAATTTATTGGTCTAGATAGCTTTTTGAATTTTTTGGCAGTTACTATTTAATTTGTTTAATATTTATTATGTTTATTTAATGTTTGTTTTTATTTTGTTTATTAGTGTTATTAAAACGTATATGTAGATAAATGTTATATATTTTTTAATATATGATATATATTTATGTTTGTGTATTTTTGGTAGTTGTTATTTTTTTTATGTTGTATTGTTTGTTTATTTATTTGTAAATGGATTTTCAGTGTATTTTTTTAATTTAATTTTATTAATTTTGTAAAAAATTTAGGGGCTCATTAGGATAGCAGGCGGATCGCCACCGCCCATATGGCGGTGGCGATCCGCCCGCTATTATCCACCGCCCTGCATTGTCATGGACATGGTGGCAGGCACCTCGCGGTGCCTGTCACCTTGTCCATGACAATGCACAGTGTATTCCCAGCATTGTGGCAGACGGTGCTGTGCGCACCGTCCGCCACAATGCTGGAATGGAGGATGCCAACGCCACGGTGGCGGTGGCATCCTAATAGCCTGTGCGGGACCGCCGCACCACTGGCGGCCGGTCCCAGCACCGCTAGGGTGGCGGGCGTACGAAAGTCCGCCCGTCATCCTAATAGGCCCCTTAGTGTTTGTTTATAATGTTTGGAATATGTTATTTCATTATATTATTGAAAATAGTTTATTTTTATGTATGAATGTTATTTCTCTGTATAGTTTATATGTATTTTATCGATGTTTGTGTTGTCGATATTATTTATATCGATGTTTTTGTTGTGTTATATTTTATTTAATGTTAGCGATATTTTTGTGTTCTTTATTTTTGTTGTTGATATTTTTGTGCTCAAAGTTTTTTTAACGATTTGTTTTATCGATGTTTGTGTTATTTCTGTTTTGTGTATTGGGAGTCGATATTTTTGTACACGAAATTGTTGAATCAATCATTTTGTAGTTCGATATTATAGTAGTCGATGTTGTATCAGTGATCCTTTCCATACTTTACAAATCACATATTTCTCAGAAGATTTTTTCCCACCTGGCCTCATTTGAAAAAATTCCCACACCAAGGACTCCTTGGGTGAATGTGGTGTCTGAGTTGCAGGAAAAGCAGTAGGCTTCTCATCTGAATCAGAGGATGGCATTCTGGTGACAGGAAATCAGGAATGTCACAGAGCTAGGCAAAAAGGTCTAACTGCAGCAAAACCAAATAGGTAAATGAAGTAACAATGAAGAAATCTTTCTTCGCTAAATTAAAACATCCTTATGAACCAATCGCAATCCATCCTTGGGATGTCGTTCCTCTCCTGGGCGTATCGCGGGTGTCTCGCAAGAGGCCCGTGAGATCGTAAAAACAGAGAACTTCCTTAATATCTCAAATGCAATAATACATCAACTATTTTTCTACTTTAAGCATCACTTCTCATGTCTTACTTTCTTCAAAACGACAAAAATACACTGTTATGACCTTAATTCCAAATGTACGATCTTGAAAGCAGATCGCGACAGCCAAACAGGAAGTACAGCCACCTCGTGGTCCACGCAGGGGATAGTGTGTATGAATCCCGCAATCATCTCACGAGAGCAGTAAGGGGCCTATTACGATGGCGGTCGGAAAACCTCCCCGACCGCCATGGTAGCGGGAAAAGACCGCCCACATGGACCGCGACATCACCGCCGGTCGAATTACGATGACCCGCGGTCGAAATCCGACTGCGGCGGTCGGATCGCGGGCCTTAACATTGCGGCGGTTGCTGCTGCCCGCAGCACCGCCGCGATGTCCAAAGGAGCATGTCCTGCATTTCCCTGCACTGCGTGAAAGTCACTGCACAGTGCCTGCCACCTGGTACATGGAAATGTTGGGGGGGACCAACAGTACCCCCCCAGTGCACCCACACCCCCCCAAAACATTGGGGGCCCGCAACAGGCCCCCGGAAGACAATCGCCGCATGCCTTTCCATGGCTGTTTGACCGCTGAGGAAAGGCTGGCTACCGCCGGCATCATAATCCTGCCGGCGGAGCCTGCTCTGCACCGCCACCATTATCCCGGTCCTGCTCCGTCCGCCAGGCAGGAGTGCGGATGGCAACCGGTGGAAAAGCGGCAGACGGAATTTCTCACTGCCGCGGTCACCACCGCCATCCTAATTTGACCGGCGGTTTTCTTGGTTGCGATCGTGGTCGGATGTCCACTGCCGGTCCGGCGGGCGCCACCGCCGGCCCGGCAGTGGGCATCCGACCGCCATCGTAATAGACCCCTAAGTTTGTAAACAAAATAAGTAACACAATATACATACTGTACTGAATTTATTATTAAAGATTAGCATTCAATAATAACTGACCACATGAAAAAGATCTCTGTACAATAGTTTAGAATGAAATTTATAGCGAGCCTCCCGCGAGCCACTCATGAGAGCAATTACACACCTTAAAAATGGATGTACATAGTGATAACACATAGTTTACAGTATAGGAAAAACTGATCAGTGTCTTTTTGAAATATAAATATGATGTTTATGTAAAGATACATACAAAGACTATGAAAACTATGCTGGGATTATTTCTGTATATGTGAGTTCCAAAAACTAAAAAGTTGAACATTCTCAGCGCAAACATTGTTGGAACAAGAAATTCACTTAAAAAAACAGAGATTAAAGTAACGTTACAGTTTTGTGCAGTAAAAATATGTTTTTTCAATTAAAACAAATCCTTAGAAATTCACTGAAAAACCAAAAGGTTAAAGTAACGTTATAGTTATAGTTAGATGAATTTCTCAGTGACAATGTTAGCATTTTCAAGTTAAAAAAACATAGAAATTCAGCAGTTGTAGTTAGTAGCACCAACTATAACCTGCGCCCCTGCCATGCACTGCTTATGACCTCACAATGAAATCACTCATGACATGTTCTATGACATAATTTATGACATCACTCATGACATCATTGATGACATCATTAATGACATCACTAATGGCGTCATCAAATGAGTGTGGATGTATGTTTGTAGTTTACATAGTGGCGGGTAACTACCATATTACTTTTCTACCTAATTTTGTACAGCCTGTGTCCAGCTAATCAGTATAAGTTTGAACATGTTATAAATCTTTGTACTGAAGAGTAGTTCTGTGTGCAGGGCACAGTTGACTTGTGTTCATTATGTTCCACACACTTTTTTTGGTACTGAAGAAAAGGTTTCCAGCAGAGCACATATTGTACATTCTATATACTAGGGGCCTGATTTAGAGCTTGGCGGGCGGGTTACTCTGTCACAACGGTGACAGATATACCATCTGCCCAAATAGAAATCCCATAGGACATAATGGGATTTATATTTTGGCAGACAGGATATCAGTCACCGTTATGACGGAGTGCCCGTCCGCCAAGATCTAAATCAGTAACAAACAACAGTGTCTCAAACAAGGGTATTATTCTAAGGTCAAGTACATGTGGCACAATTAGTTGCGACGGATCAAATCCAAAGGGGAAGGAAACCAGGGAGACATTTTCTTGTGAAGGTAAATTGTATTTCAATCGATAAGCATGTTGGACATATTAAACTTCATGTGTACAAGCGATGGGACGGTAGCACTGCGTTACATTAAATGACATGTAACTTACAAAATACTGTGTACAAGTGCTCGTGAAGCTTTGTGACGGCGCAAGTGACACATGACGCGGTATATACAGCGATAGTGATGGGCGCAACAAAAGATCAGGCTAATAATGACCCCAAGGTGCTATACCGCATACTACAGTCCTTTACCAACCCTAAAGCATGTGAGAATTCAATGGCCCCTACACAAAAATTGTGCGATGACATCAGCACCTTCTTCACACAAAAATTTGAGACTATCTATGACAAAATAGTCCAATTAGGAGAGCATCCCCCATCCATTATGATCCCCAAAGCACCTGGGCAGACAGTTACCCAATTGTTGGGAAACTTTCCCTTAGTGACGCAGGCGGAGGTAGAATCACTGATCCGTTTAGTCAAATCAGGATCACCCCTGGATCACATTCCGGCAAAAACCACCACCTCTCTTGCCTGTCACCTGTCCCCCTCCATTGCACATCTCCTCAATCTCTCTCTGAGAGGAGGTCTGGTCCCTCTGGAATGGAAAACAGCTCAGGTTATGCCTATCCGAAAGAACACCAAGGCCCCGCTAACTGAGTTCTCCAATCTCCGTCCTATCTCCCTCCTTCCGTTCCTGGGCAAGCTATTGGAGAAACACAAACACTCATCTTTCCAACCACGTCGAACGGACGGGTAGTCTTGATCCTTCTCAATCAGGCTTTCGCCCTAAATACAGCACAGAATCGGCCCTACTAGCGGTCACCGATAACATCAGGATGACCCTAGACAGAGGCCACTCCACGATTCTGGTGCTGCTGGATCTATCCGCCGCGTTCGACACGGTTTCCCATAAGATTTTGCTCAGGAGACTGGAGGAGATTGGACTTAGAGATTTGGCTCTCCAGTGGTTGACGAGTTTTCTTTCTTCCCGCTCACAGGCGGTTAACCTTGGTCCGTATCGTTCTGCTGCAACAGAGTTGTCCAAGGGAGTACCACAGGGCTCTTGTCTGAGCCCGACTTTGTTTAACATCTATGTGGCTCCCTTGGCCAATCTGTTAAGGAGTAGCGGGTTTATCCCCGTCTCCTATGCTGACGATACCCAGTTGCTCTTTCCATTTGCAAAATTCACCCCTTCAGTGCAGGCCGCTTTCTCTCTGGGAATGAGAAGTATCTCACAGTGGATGAGGAGTAACTTTCTTCAGTGCAATGTGGGAAAGACGGAGATCATGCTCTTCGGGGAAGATCAACTACTGTGGACCCCCAATTGGTGGCCCACAGACTTGGGCACCCCCCCGTTCCTAAGACCTGTGTAAAAAACTTAGGTGTCCGCCTGGAGCAGACCCTCACCATGAAGGAGCATGCCGCACAGACAGCAGGCTCTTGTTTTCATGTGTTGGGCCTACTGCGTCGCATCCTTCCCTTGCTCCCCGACTCATCTAGGAAGACGTTAACCCAGGCGCTTATTTTAAGTCGCCTGGATTATTGTAACAGCCTACTGTTGTCTGCTAACAAGGCTGCTCTTAACAGATTGCAGGTTGTCCAGAACACGGCGGCACGTTTGATCCTGAACGCACCGCCTAGGACAGCCTCCCGGCCTCTGCTCTTTCAGCTCCACTGGCTCCCAATACGGGAACGAGTACAGTTTAAAATCTGCTGTACCATACATAAGGCCTTGTCCAATTCTGGCCCTTGCTATCTTGCGGAGAAATTTATCCCCTATACACCTCGGCGGTCTCTCCGCTCAGGATCCAAATCCTTCCTCGAAGTGCCTAGAATTAAACGGTCCAGACAAGGTGGGAAGGCTCTTTCTTATCTAGGCCCCTGTTACTGGAACAAGCTTCCTGTGCAACTCAGACAGTGCACGGAACATTCCCATTTCAGGAAACAGCTCAAGACCTTCCTCTTCCGCCTCTGATTTCTAGCAGATAGCCTTTTTCACAGGTGGCCCGTCCCGAGCGCAGAGATACCCCTTCGGGGGTCGATTCTGGCGCTTTATAAATAAGTAAATAAATAAATAAGTGGGATTCTAAAATTCTTTACATATTTGGGATATCCAGGCAGTTAATGGTACATGAATACAGAAATTCAAATGTGTGTGGTATCCGTAAATGGGGGCGCCAGGAGTTCCGCTGTGGAAGTCGACGGCGTTTCGGCCTGTAGAAGTGTTAGGCCATCATCAGGACCAGGTTACGATTAAGTTAAATTACAGTGCTGGGGATAGAAGGATACATACATTTCCATATATATGCGTTCAATAGATGGACCAAGAAGGACAGGTAGGTCAGAATGAAAAGAGTTTAGAAGGAGTTTAAACCGATATTTGTGTCCAAAACAGGGGAGGGGACGTGTAATGGGCGTTGCAGACAAATACCGCGTTACTAGGCTCATAGAAGAGAGGTGTGAGTAAAGGCGCCAGTTCCTATGCCCGAAGGGAAACTTACTTGAGATTCAAGGGCTGGCTCTGTCCAAGAAGATACTAGGAAACATCTGTAGAACCTAAGCACAGAGAAAGCACAATGTAAGGCGCGCGGAGGGAGGCGTAGGGGTAGGTAAGTGTGAGGAAGTGAATAATACACTTACTTGATGAGTAACAAACGGGGTGGAGGGGATGCAACGAATGCGAGGGGGCTGTTGATCGTCCTGCCTGTGGAGTGAAAACAGGTGATGCTCAGTGGAAGGGAAGAGAGCCCTGGTGAATCAACAAGGTGGTGTCTGAATTGGAGCTGTTGCCGGTGGGAGCGGGGAAGGGGCGGGATGGAGAAGCGGGGAATGGGGAGAAACCCTAACGTGAGAATTGATACTCAGACTAATCAGGAAAGAACTGGCTGCAGATACTAACTGAAAAGGTTATTGCCCTAGTCCCCTTGTGGTTTATGGGCTACCTCCTGTAGTCTGATACTATGATCTAAATCAGGCCCTAAGTATTGAAAGCAGCCTTGAGTTATGAGACAGAATCGTCTCAGCATGACAATTTCTACTCAACATAGAAAACTGTGGGCATCAGGTACTAACCTATGTACATGTGCTTGTTTTGCTTGTGAAGATGGGCTATCTGTAAAGTTTTCACCATAGTATGAAGGCTGCAGGTAGTATGATCTTTAGCACTTTCAGACCTTGGTTATTGAATAGTCGCTCTTTGGACAGGTTTTGCATAGAGTCTACGCTGCGCTTAGTAGATATGTTTTATTACTCTATAGTGTATTTGTTCTGAGAGTTTACTGTCTGCAAACAGTCTGGTACAGAACAAACTCTCTCCATAGAGTAAATGCTGTTTACAGTATTCACTTCTCTACTTATATCAACTTTGTTTCTCAATGTAGGTTTGATGACTGTCAGTGTTTTGATACAGATAAATGCTGTCTGTACTAGGGCATTCTTTTTGGAAGAGACGTTCAGTATTTTTAGGAACTTAGCTTGCTCTGAACTGGTGTTTACAGATTGAACACCGTATCCAATGATGCTTTTCCATATATCTGTGGTTGATTGTTAATGAGAACTACACTACTCATGAAGTGTATGGTATAGGATCAATCTGGTACACAACCCATACTTTCGTACTTACATTTAGAGCTCTAAAGCTATAACCATTTATAGAGCACTATGTACAAAAAAAGTTTGAATGATGTCATCAGTATTGTCATCGATGATGCCATTTGAGATTTCATCAGGGATGTCATCAATGATATCATAAAACATGTCATGAGTGATGCTATATGTCAGGTCATAAGCAGTGCATGGCGGGGGCATAAGCTATAGTTAGTGCTACAATCTATGACTGCTGAATTCCTCTGTTTTTTTTTACTTCAAAACGTTAACGTTGTCACTGAGAAATTCACCTAACTATAACTTTACTCAAACCTTTGTTTTTTCAGTAAATGTCTAGGGTTTCTTTTAACATAAAGCAATATTATATTCCCATAAGTAAAGCCAATACCCCTCCATGCAAGCTTTGGCCTTGCGCAGCAAAGGATTGCCCCCTCCCCCCGCCGCAGGCAGCTAAGCCTTTGCTGGGCCCTAAGCCACCTCTTACCCCGTGACACCCATCCCCCGGGCCTTTGTTTTTTTAAGGGGAGGGGATTCATAGCCCCTTCTCCAAGCCACTTTAAGCCCAGGTTACCCCATCCCCGGGGCCTTTTTTTTAATTGAGGGAAGTAGAGCATACGGCCGCCCCTCCCCGAGGAAATAGTGGCTCCAGGTTATGGAGTAACTAAGAGTAAATTAAAGGTAGTGGGAGGACTGCCCCCTCCCCGAGTCACAAGGGGCCCCCATCCCCCAGGGCCTCACTTGGTGTACATGGGTGCCCCCCACCTAACAGTCTAGGCCTTGGCTAATCCCCAGGGCCCACGCAGCACTGCCGGCTCCCCACATGCAACCGTCCTGGGACCAAGTCCCTGAGTCCTAACATGGTGAACGGCCAATCAGATGGTTTGAGCTTGCAGCACCACAGATCTCTGTAGAGGATCAGCTGTGGTACTGCTGTGTGAAATATACCAATTTCAAACCTCTATTTCTCAAAAACTATTGAACGGATTTACACTAAATCATAAAAAGCATGCTTGCTGGGTAAAGGTCTAGCTCTCTGCCAAATGTGGTGTAATTCAGCCATTTTTCTGAATTGCAGTTCAATTTTCCTATGGAAAATCATGTGGGGAAAATGCCTTTCGGCCCACCCCACCTATCTTGGCTCCCACTTGATGGATCACCCCAAAACATTCCAGGAAGGAGGTGAGGTAGATAACACTTTTTTTGGAAAGTTTCATGAAGATTCGTCAAATCAAACAGCGCCAAAATTATTAGCAAACCAAAAACTCAATTTCCTATGGAAATGTGGTCCAAACTATAACTACAGAGTGGTGATAACTTTCCAGGAGTTTCTCACAAAGAACTCCTCTGGCCCTCACGATGGTACATGCTTGGGTGTGAGTGCCTGAAAATACCCAACAAACCTCCTCCTGTGGATCCACGAAAAAAACACATAGACCCTGGAAACTGCTTACATGCTAGATGTTTATTTACAATCTAAGCAGCACCATCACAATGCGTTTTGGGAAATCCATGCCTTGTTCCCATGTCAAGAAGTAGCGCCATAGTTGCATATACATAGTAACACAAAGTGCAAGAAAGTAAGAAAGGATAATCCCCAGACCATAGCTGGCAGTGCATATGTACAATGGGTGGCATTTTGTGATAAGTTTTTATCAAATGGCTTGACCACAAATCATTTACAAAAATGGGTTGTAAATCGCTCACAACAAATTGCACAAATAGAGACTAAGGGCCTGATTACGTTGACGGTGGGACCGCCACCAACAGCGGTCCCACTGCCATCGTAACCATGTATACCGCCCGCCATATTACAATGGCGGGAGGATGGTTGGTGGTCGGAAAGACCGACCGCCACGCATCTGACGGGCTCCTTGAGCCCCCCGGTGCTTCGGAGGTTGGGGCAATCCCTACAATGGTGGCGGTGCCTGTCAGGCACCACCATAGGGATTATGATGTCCCTCCCCACCGACCATTTGCTGGCAGTTTACCACCATGAAAAGGGTGGCAGAAAGGGACACTGGGGACCCATGGCGGGCCCGCCTTTTCCCCCTGGCCCTCAGTTTTGTGTTTTGGGGTGCAACTATGGTGCCCCCTACATATCCCTGCACCATATGCAGGGATATGTAGGATGTCCATGTTTTGTATTACGGTGTGTGCTGCAGCCCGCAGCACCCACCGCAATACAAAAGATAGACATTGCGACAGCCATGGTGTCAGTCGCATCCTAATTGGGCTGGTGGGGCCGCCGACTTGCAGTCGTGCGGTCGCATTTCCGAATGGATGGCAGTCAGACATAAGTCCGACCGCCATCCTAATGAGGTCCTATGTTAGCAGGTAACAAATCCAATTAAATTGATTGATGATAGGTATATAATCATTGAGTAACAAATTAATTTCTATTATCCACCAATAGCAGCATATATGAAGGTAGATAAACTGCAAATTAGTTATATAATCCCCAACTTCATGGTAAAATATCACATGGTATGTGCAATCATCACTCACTTTAATCCAACCCCATACTGCAATAGAATTTTGCCCATGTGGGCTCTGCGCATGCTGCACAAAAAGTCATAACCAAATACCACATTGTGGACCAATGGTGGCAAAACCGGCCATTATCTCCAATTGTACCAAGTCATCTATTTCAATTTATTTGTAACCAAGGTGAGTTTTTGAATATTCATAATAGTTCACACTGGTGGTCATTTACAGAAAATGTGGCAATAACAGCCCAAGTGGGCATTAAAAAACAATGCTAATAAAAAAATATTACTGGTACGTAGGGGTGGGCGGAATTTGCGTAGTCGCGCTACGCAAAGCTCCGCGAAACGGTAAAAGATCTCCACGAGCACGCAGACTTCCGCAAACACGCGGAATTGCTTGTTCCGCCCGTTCGCGATGCTTTTTTCCTGTTCGCGAATGCTGTTTGCGTGCTCGGGGGGAAATATCTCAAAAACACGCATTTTGAAAGCGCGAACAAGCAAAAAATTCCGCAAAGCCGCGGATCGTGGAATTGTTGGCAATTCCGCGTTCTCCGCGGAACGTGAAATTACCCAAATTCCGCAAATTCCGCGAGCGGAACGGAATTTACCGCCCAGGCCTACTAGTATGGCAATCATAAAAGGAAATGTAAGCTCTGATGACAAATTCGATTGCAGGAAAACAACTCCGGTGCACCTGTGGGAAAAGTAAAACGTTAAAAACTGGAGTGACACCCACTTTTCAACTGCAAGAAGAAATCATAAAGAACAGAATCAATCGCACTCATATCATCCTAAAAGTTATAACTCTTAGCCAAAATGTACTTCCATCTCTTCATCAGAAGTGAGAACAAGGTATTCAAATCAATAATATAGCAAGATTCTAATCTTAAAAATTCCAAAATCCTGTTCTCACCACAAATGTTAGGAAGAATTCTGTCAAATGCAAAGAATTGAAGAGTATTCTTGTCATTGGAATGGGCTTCCTTAAAATGTCTAGCCACGGAACTTAGGAGGTCATTACGATGGCGGACGGAAAAACAACCGACCGCCATGGTAGCGGGAAAACACCGCCCGCCGCTACCGCGGGAAAACCGACGGCTAGATTAGGATCCTCGGCGGTAAAAATCCAACCGCGGCAGAAAGGAGACCCGAGAAACCGCCGTTCGCCTGCGGAGAAGGCCCAAACCCGTCCGCGGCGGTCGGTTTCGCAGTGGAAACAGCCCAAACGATCGCAACCACAGCGGAGACACCGCCATCGAAATTATGATATTTCCGACATCCCCGCGGTGCAGTGCGCTGTTTCTGACCGCCGCGGTCGACAACATTGAAGAATCAGTGAGACGGCGGAAGCGCCGTAGCCGAGCCACCACTGCGGACGCTCCGTTAAAAAAATGGCGGTCGCTAGAAAAACACACAACATGGCCACAAAGTGCACCAACCAAACAAGGCATGCACCCAAAAATAGCTAACACAGCCCAAAGACACACCCCCATGGTAAACTCCAAAACTACAAATCCCAGGTTCACACACACACCACACCTGCTACCAATACCCCATCCTGACCACCCACAGACACCAGTATAAATCCAGCCCCAACATACCACAATCCTTTGCAAAACTCCACAACTGAGGGGACATCCACCACAGATGACAGGAGAGGCAAATTTGCACAACACACACACATCACCACCACCACCACCACTTCCACACCTGCACCTCTAACACCTTTGCACAGCACACACCATACACATCACAACCACCACTACCACTTCCAAACCTGCACCCTAAACACCTTGACACATCACACACCATGTCACCACGGAGAATGCCCAAATTCACTGAGAGTGAGTTGAGGGTCATGGTTGATGAGATAATCAGGGTAGAACTACAATTGTTTGGTAACCAGGTCCAACAGACACCACTAGCAACAAGGACGCAAATGTGGAGAAGGATAGTAGAGAAGGTCAATGCAGTAGGGACCGTGCCACGCAATAGAGATGAAATCGTGAAGAGGTGTCACGATCTGAAGGCAGTGGTCAAAAGAAGAGAGCCAAGAACCATGAGCTGGCTCACAGGACAGGCAGTGGCCCTCCCGTTCCACTCAAAACATTCACTGAATGGGAGGAGAAGGTGCTTGGCATTCTACATCCAGAGAGTCTCTCAGGAATACCCGGGGAGTGGAGGCTGGTAAGTACAAACAAATGCCTAACATCACACAAATGTACTGTCTTGCACTATTACAAAATAATACCTCCTAGGTTCAAATTCATTCATGTGCACAACACTCCCCCAACACATCTCTCACAGATACAACAGACACTCCCCCTGAAGCCCCCAAAGGTAGTTAGCAACATCACCATGGGTACATGTGTACATGCTGCCAGCACTACAACTCCCACCAGGCCCCCTTGTCCCACAGCTGAGCAGGATGGAGCACTGCCCCCACCCAGAAGCATGCCTCAGCCAGTGTGTGCTTCACCCTCACCTAACAGGTAGGTAGCCATCTTTACAGGGAGGTGGGTGGGTGTTTGGGAGGCCTGCACTACAACTCCCACCAGGCCCCCTTGTCCCACAGCTGAGCAGGATGGAGCACTGCCCCCACCCAGAAGCATGCCTCAGCCATTGTGTGCTACACCCTCACCTAACAGGTAGGTAGCCATCTTTACAGGGAGGTGGGTGGGTGTTTGGGAGGCCTGCACTACAACTCCCACCAGGCCCCCTTGTCCCACAGCTGAGCAGGATGGAGCACTGCCCCCACCCAGAAGCATGCCTCAGCCATTGTGTGCTACACCCTCACCTAACAGGTAGGTAGCCATCTTTACAGGGAGGTGGGTGGGTGTTTGGGAAGCCTGCCCCACAACTCCCACCAGGCCCCCTTGTCCCACAGCTGAGCAGGATGGAGCACTCCCCCCACCCAGAAGCATGCCTCAGCCATTGTGTGCTACACCCTCACCTAACAGGTAGGTAGCCATCTTTACAGGGAGGTGGGTGGGTGTTTGGGAGGCCTGCACTACAACTCCCACCTGGCCCCCTTGTCCCACAGCTGAGCAGGATGTAGCCCTCCCCCACCCAGAAGCACGCCTCAGCCATTGTGTGCTACACCCTCACCTAACAGGTAGGTAGCCATCTTTACAGGGAGGTGGGTGGGTGTTTGGGAGGCCTGCACTACAACTCCCACCAGGCCCCCTTGGCCCACAGCTGAGCAGGATGTATCCCTCCCCCACCCAGAAGCATGCCTCAGCCATTGTGTGCTTCACCCTCACCTAACAGGTAGGTAGCCATCTTTACAGGGAGGTGGGTGGGTGTTTGGGAGGCCTGCACTACAACTCCCACCTGGCCCCCTTGTCCCACAGCTGAGCAGGATGTAGCACTGCCCCCACCCAGAAGCATGCCTCAGCCATTGTGTGCTACACCCTCACCTAACAGGTAGGTAGCCATCTTTACAGGGAGGTGGGTGGGTGTTTGGGAGGCCTGCACTACAACTCCCACCTGGCCCCCTTGTCCCACAGCTGAGCAGGATGGAGCACTAGTCCCACTCATAGGCATGTGACGTCTGTGCAGCTGCACATGACACCATGCCACTTAGTCCACAGTCACCAACACAAATAATGCAAAACAGTTGTGTTGTAGTCACAATGCACAAGTCTCTGTTCAAAATTGACCCACATTGTGTACACTGTGCCAGGCATCACACACTGCAACACTAACAACGATCATGCTGCCCTGCAGCAGTGTCTGGCCGTTTGTATGGCAAAGTGCAAATCACCCATGTCATACCACAGTGTTGCAATGTAAACAGTGGAAGTGCAGTGCACCCAAAAACTACACTGCAGCTGGGACTCACAATGCTAAACTAAGCACATCCCAAATGTCCTGCAACACACCCAGCTACCACAGTGCTGCACTGAATTGCAGAACAGCACCTTGTCTGAATTAAATTGTCAAAGGTGTCTTGTTTGGACCACCAATGTGTGTATGCATTGACAATGTTCACATCTCACACTGTCTGTCTGAACAGTGCTGATATAGTCTGGCCCCAAAACCACACATTGTCTGCACAGGGCTGAGTACATCTCACACACACACCACTGTTGACCACAACATGTCAGTGTATGGATGCCCTGGAACAACTGCTTCACCAGTACTGTGCTCATGTTCTCAGGTCCACAAATACCATGAAACCATGACAGTGTGGAAATGTATGCTGGGTGAGATCTTCACCCTGCTGTATGTCACCACTGTGCTACGAGACCATACCCCTTGCCCTATTGTGCCTTCAAATGTCGGGGGAGTGAACCCCACAGCCAGATAGCTGGGACAACAGTGATGGGGAGCTATACCCCATGACCAAATGTAATCTGAACTCAATGGGTACAAAAAGCCACACACACATCATGCTCACCACAGGCACATTCCATCCAAAGATTTCTACCAAGTCACATAGCCATGTCATTGCTCACCTTCACCTCAAACGGTAGTTAGCCATCTACACAGTGAGACGGTGTAGTGTGTTTGGCTATCCGTCCCACAAAATGCAACATGCATGCTGTTCCACCACTATGGAGGATGGGACACTACACCCCCAATAAGAAGCATGTGGCAGGCAATGTATGCTACCCACCCAACTCACAGGTAGGTAACCGCATCTCACAGGTTGGGGTGTGTGGGGCTGGGAAGCTTGCACAACAACTCACACGGGCCCACCTGACCGCCAGCACACAAGACCCATTATTTCCTGGCACCAACATGCATGTGTCAGTCATTGCAATGTACACTTCAAAAGAACTGGCATGTGGACATATCATGCTGACTTGTCCCACACTGGACCAAGATGGAAGCCCTCATCATACACACACAGAGAGGTCTCTCAAATACAAGGAAAACACAGCAAACACAACATATCAACAGCCACAACATGCAGCCAGATATGCATTTAAAAAACATGTTGGCATAGGACACCAGGCCTCTCAATGCACAACTGCACACCCAGATAGTATTGGCAACTATAGTGTGCACACACCTAAGAAAATGAAACTGTGACAGCAACCAAAGTGTGAATGACTGAAACATATGTAGATGGAACTCCGAGCACAACCATGCACACCACTACATGCCATCTGACAGTAGCAGTGGTCCAGACCACCTAGGATCTAATTAAAGCAAACTTAAGCATGTCTGGAATTGCAAATACAGATATCTACACCACATTGAAAAGGTATGCATGAAACTACAATGGTCACTCACTGTGCAGAGTAAACCGCTGCAAGGGATCTACAAGTGACACATACGCGTAAATGGATGACATATGATTGATCAATAACAGGATGCCAACATGAGACTGTCAATGTCAAAAAATTATATTGTGCATGTCATGTCTTGACAACTCCCAATATGGACAAGTAATGCATGTACCACAACAGCTTGTAATGCATCACTGGATGTCGGACAATGCAAATTTGTACAGTGAACAACTGCTGGATGTACAAACAGTTGATGCAACACTGCTAACACAAACTTTGATGGGTGCAACACAATGACCATTTCTCATCTGACCCACAGGTGACCAAGAACTCACTGCAGAGGATGACACCACCCTGCAGAGCCAGTCCCCCCGGAACAGAGACAACTGGATGAGGACTCCTGGATTCCTTGGATGAGGAGTTCCACGCTGGCCCATCTGGTGTGGCAGGCCGCAACCAGTCCCAGGCACCCATTGTCCCCCAACCACATCAGCTGCAGCCCCTGACCATCCTCTGACAGCTGCTGTCACGGCTTGTGTGTCAACCACTACCACCACCACCACAGCTGTCCGCAACACCCTCCCTGCCCCAGGGGTTGAGCAGCCCACCACATCGACTGCCGAGGCCAGGGAGAGGATGCAGCGGGCCAATGTGAGGACCGGACAGGACCGTGGCAGCAGTGCAGCTGGTCGGGACAGGGTCATGCAGAGGGGACTGATCCTGGGACGGAAGCCCTGGGCCACATCGACAGAGTCCTTGGGGCCTACCAACAGGCCCAGGGACGAATGGGCCGGTTAGAGGAAGAATCTCGGGAGCACCTCCTGCTGCTGAGGTCCATGGACACACGCATGGGACAGATTGTGGACCTCTTGGGGCAGCTAGTGGCGGTTCTGAGGGACAGGCAAGCGCAACATTCTACCCCTCCGCCTCCCCCTGTTGGGCAGCAGGATGACACTTCATCATCCTCCCCTGCGTCCACAGAGGGGGTGAGTCCTCAGACACCACTGCCCCTGCAGCAGTGGCCCCTCCAGTCAAGCGCAAGAGGGGCCGTCCAAGGAAAGGCCAGGGGGACTCACGTGACAAAGCACCTGCCAAACGCTAGTCCCCGAGCCAGCCATGATGGCAGACCACTGCACCACTGCATTGACCTTTTGGACTATCCTTCACCACACTGCCATGTGAATGGCATCTATCTGTTGGACTGGGTCTCCACATCATTGTGGGGACTACTCAAGTATCTCATCTACCATGACTGTCAACTCACTTCTTCAATTCCCCCTTCACATCTTCTCCACCCTCGCATGTCACAGTTGTAAATAAATACACCTTACACACATGTTGTTGTGTCTGCTCCATCTTTAATACAGGATGTGCAACCTTCACCGTGTAGGACATGGTCCAGGGGAATGGAATGTAGGTAACAAGTGAGATGCTGAAGGGACCTAGGGAAAACCGCAGAACAAGAGTCACTTGTATGGGTGTGGCATTGCACACATCACACAACACTTGTCAACAAGGTACTCAGATCTACAAACTTTACACAGAGCAACAGTCACCATAGAGACATTCTGTATCACACTAACCAATCACACATACATTGGCAGGCAGCAATGAGTCAACACCAAGCTGGAGTCAGCAAGCTCACATACACCCACACAGCAACAGCAACACCATCAGACCATTTTGTCCCTTCTACATCGTCACTCACCTTCAAGTGAAGTAGCAGGTGATGAGCTGTCGACGCATGTCGACCCCTTCCTCCTCTCCACTGCCCTCGTCACTGGATCCGGGTTGATTTGCAGGCGGCGGCCTTGGCTGCTCATCATCGTCATCCAGGATCAGGGGTATTGCCTTGCGAATGGCCAGGTTGTGGAGCATGCAGCATGCCACCACTATCTGACACACCTTCCCTGGCGAGTTCATAAGGGCACCTCCAGTACGGTCCAGGCACCGAAATCTTGATTTTAGGAGACCAAATGTCCGTTCTATCACATGCCGTGTCCTCCCATGGGCATCATTGTATCGCACATCAGCTGGCATGACGGGATTCCGCAATGGGCTCAGCAACCACGGGCGGTTTGGATATGCTGAGTCACCTGGGTGTGAGAGACACAGATTAACCTTGCAGTCCCAAAATGCAACACAACAGCATGTCACACACACACCACTCTAATCCACTATGCATACTCACCCACAAGCCATGCACGCTCAGGAAGCACAAGCCCAACATGTGTGCAATCAATTGCACCAATGACATGGGGGATATGTCCAAGGGCATAGAAATCGCCCTTCACAGCCACCAACTCAGGCCCCCTGGGAAAATGGATATATCTGTCTTTGTACAGCATCATGGCCGACAGGACATCCCTCAGCACCATGCTGAACATCGGCTGTGACATCCCGCCTGCACTTGCGACCGTGTGCTGGAATGGGCCTGTTGCAAAGAAATGCAGGCATGCCATCACCTTAGATGTTGCGGTGAAAGCTGTTGGATATGTCCGACATGGCTGCAGGTGGGGCTCCAACATGGCACATAGGTTCTGCAGGGTTTGTCGGTCCAGCCTGAATTTGCAAATGATATCCTCATTCTCCATGTCTGCCAGGACTGTGAACGGACAATGGATATTGGGCCTCCTCCTCCTAGGACAGATCACAGTGCACAGATGTCAATGCAGAAGACCATGAAATGTGCATCACATCAATTTTTTCAACAGACATATTCCCAAGTATTACAACATGCACCATTAACCGACAGGGCACTTCACAAGTTGGTACACATCAGGCACACTACTCGTACACCTGTCCTCTTACCAGCAGCAATTATCTGTGCACCCCTCCGGCTCATTCGCATGCACAGTGTGATACACTAACAGATATGTGTGCATACCTGTGAGTATGACCCCCAGCATATGTTACTAATTGCAATACTACCCGAACACACCATGTTTCTGGCCCTGATACACCTACCAAAACAGGTTGCACATGGCACACTTCAACTACACACTGACCACCGGCTGAGCGTGGGGGACACGTGTGTGCCTGTGCATTGGACAATGTGCCAGTTGCTGATGCCCCTAGTTCAGAAAATGAGACGACAGTGTGCGTTACATTGCACACACAGACACTGACCATTATCTACATATGCTATGCAACACATTAACTGGACAGTCTACATTTCATTACACAGCACATGTGACATGTGCGAGTGAATGTGCCCATGCAATGTACTGGCGACCCATATATGGTATGTGTTGGTGACGTGGAGTGACATGTCCCTTCTGTGCATTTGCCCTCATGAGGACCCTTCAATTGTTGAGACACTGGGCACTGTACATGTTGGCCTATGCAGAGAGCTGGAGGACACGTTAGGTGCAGCACAGCTACTCCACAACTCCATTAACGCTCACTCCAGGCACTGTCTGGCAGACATATGGTGGTGCCTACCGCCTGGCCCCTGTGGTGTGGGACCGCCCATAACCCAGGCACGATCGCGGGTGACACCGCCAGATATGTATGTGACAATGGCGGTCACCATTCACCGCTACCCAAATCATGGTCACTCCAGGCACTGTCTGGCAGACATATGGCGGTGCCTACCACTTGACGACTGAGGTGTGGCACCGCCCATAGCCCAGGCACGATCGCGGGGACACCGCCAGATATGTATGTGACAATGGCGGTCACCATGCACCGCTACCCAAATCACGGTCACTCCAGGCACTGTCTGGCAGACATATGGCGGTGCCTACCGCTTGACGACTGAGGTGTGGCACCGCCCATAGCCTAGGCACGATCGCGGGGGACACCGCCAGATATGTATGTGACAATGGCGGTCACCATGCACCGCTACCCAAATCCCGGTCACTCCAGGCACTGTCTGGCAGACATTTGGCGGTGCCTACCGCTTGACGAATGAGGTGTGGCACCGCTCATAGCCCAGGCACGATCGCGGGGGACACCGCCAGATATGTATGTGACAATGGCGGTCACCATGCACCGCTACCCAAATCACGGTCACTCCAGGCACTGTCTGGCAGACATATGGCGGTGCCTACCGCTTGACGACTGAGGTGTGGCACCGCCTCATAACCCAGGCATGATCGCGAGGGACACTGCCAGATATGTATGTGACAATGGCGGTCACCATGCACCGCTACCCAAATCACGGTCACTCCAGGCACTGTCTGGCAGACATATGGCGGTGCCTACCGCTTGACGACTGAGGTGTGGCACCGCCCATAACCCAGGCACGATCGCGGGTGACACCGCCAGATATGTATGTGACAATGGCGGTCACCATGCACCACTACCCAACTCACGGTCACTCCAGGCACTGTCTGGCAGACATATGGCGGTGCCTACTGCCTGGCCCCTGTGGTGTGGCACCGCCCATAACCCAGGCACGATCGCGGGTGACACCGCCAGATATGTATGTGACAATGGCGGTCACCATGCACCGCTACCCAAATCACGGTCACTCCAGGCACTGTCTGGCAGACATATGGCAGTGCCTACCGCCTGGCCCCTGAGGTGTGTCACCGGCATGGACCATGCCCTTGCAGCCAATGGGAAGCAGCCTCGCGGTAGCCTGATGCGAGTTTGAAAATCGCGGTAGGCGTGCACCACCCCCGCGGAGGCGGTCACTGAAGGCATTCAAAAGATGCACCACCGCGGTAGCACGCACATGGACCCTACGGTGTGTCACCGGCATGGACCATGCCCTTGCAGCCAATGGGAAGCAGCCTCACGGTAGCCTGATGCGAGTTTGAAAATCGCGGTAGGCGTGCACCGCCACCGCGTAGGTGGACATTGGATGTATTTGAATGAGGCAGACCAGGTACACCAATTGCAGCACCCTGGGACCACTGACACAGCCCCAGGGGCCTATATATGTGTGGGAGGGTGCACCACATTCCCACAGCTACCAGGGACTGCTGACTGACAACCCTCCACCTGCTGCTGCTGCCTCAAGGGACTGCTGGCTGCCACCCTGCACCTGCTGCTGCTGCCTCAAGGGACTGCTGGCTGCCACCCTCCACCTGCTGCCTCAAGGGACTGCTGGCTGCCACCCTCAACGTGCTGCTGCTGCCACATGTCCATTGTGATGTCGAGGACTCAGAAGATCCGTGCCAGTCCCTTCACCAGTGAGGAGCTTGGGGTCCTGGTAGACGGGGTGCTTGCACAGTACCCAAGGCTTTATGGCGGCCCTAATGTCGTGGTAAGTCTCCCAGACTGTGAGTGAGAGTGCAGGGTGTGCACACGTGGGGTGGAGGTGCTTCGGTATGTGTCAGTGGTTGTGGGGCTCTGACATGCACTGCCTATCATGTTTACTACAGCGGGAAGGGCTTGGTGGGCTCTTTCACACGTTACCCTGCATGCCTATCCTGAGTAGAGGGACATGTCCTGTAGTGTCAGCCATACAGTGCAGCTGCATTTTGGTGATGCAGGAGTCTGGCCAGTTATCGTTTGTGTGAATGGCTGTGTTGCTCCAAATTAACCCACTCAGTGTCAGTCCACCTGCCCTGCAGTCCCCGCCGAATGCCACATGTCCACATCACTGCATGTACAGTGTGTTCCATGTGTGTTTGGGTCACGCCTCTTCATCTAAGTCCCATCTCTGCCGTGTAGATTGCACAGGAGCAGGCGTGGGAGAAGGGTGTGTGTATGACAGTTGTTGTCACTCTATGTGAGTTCCAGGACACAGTGAGGCTTTCACAGGGCTAGGACACTTAGGAATGCGTAGTGTTGAACACAGTGAGTCCAACAACAAGACATGTTTTGCTATCTTCTCTATGTGTAGTTGTAGGTAACTGCAGACAGTAGCTGCAGCCAGACTACACGTTGCTTGCTGTGTTGGTATCCTGCATGTGAATGGGATGTGGAGGTACTGTGTCCACCATCGAACATGCATGCCTGTACGTCTGATTGACCAATGACATTGCACCATGTTCACAGCAATTGTTGGCTATGTGACAGTTGTAGCTGGAGTTTTGGATGAGTCACTGTCGTGCTACTGCATTTTCGTTGTGTTGTCATTGTGCACTGTGTAACTGGAACCTCACCCCTCTTGTCTCCCATGCCTGCAGCTGAAGGTCCACCAGCGTAAAGCCGTGTGGAGGGCCATTGCCTCCAGAGTCCGGGATCTGGGTGTGTCAAACCGAAGGCGCACCCACTGTCATAAAAGGTGGGACAACATCTGCCGGCTGAGCAAGAACGTGGCCGAGATGACGCTGGGGCTGCTCCCTCGGACTGGTAGGTTGCCTAGGCGCAGCATGACACCACTAATGGCCCGCATCCTGGCTGTCACACAACCTGAGCTGGACAGACAACTGAAGGAGCATCAGCAGCGAGCCAGGGGTGAGTATGTGTTGCAGGCTGCCTTTGGCTGGGAGTGGGTGCATGTGTCTACAGAGTGTGCAAATTGTCAGCTGTGTGACGTTGGTTGTGTGGTGCAATGTTTTGGGAGTGGCCTCTGTGCTGGGTGTATGTGCCATGCTTTTGCCCAAACGGTGCTTCATGAAGTGAGTGTTAGCACTGTGCATCTCTCTTACATTTGGAGTTGTGGCCTTCAGGTACCTTCTGCTGTGGGGTAGTGTGTGAATTCAGATGGATGGGAATGCCAGTGTGCCAACTGTGAATGCGTTTCAATGAATGCGTGCAATTCCAGACCTCAGATGTCTGCCAGTCAGACATCTGAGGCCAATGTGCAACAGTAGATGTGCCCATGGACTCGATATGGTGGATGGTATGTGTGCAGGGTCATTGTGGGCTGGTATGTTGTAGTCTGTGTGGTCCCCTACTGCTCCACACATGTAGGTGATATGCACCATGTCGTGGTGTTCATCCTTGCCAACATCGGGACAGTGTGTGTGCACAGGCCATTTTGGGGCTGTGTCTGATGTGAGCCAACTGCAGGATGGTGTGCTGTGTGAGTCACCTGGGGCACTTATGGCAGGATGTGTGGTGGACAAGCACCGTTGTGTTGAGATTTTGGGTGGCAAGATATATGTGTGCACAGGGTGGCATGCAATGTGCTGCACACCTCTTTCTAGGATGCAGATGTATTGGCACGTGTTAGTTCTGTTGATGCCACTCATCTCACAGTACTTCTCTCTCCTATGCAGCAGCTCCCGTATGTGCAGAGGGAGAGGGGACGGACACCAGTGGTGAGGCTTCCAGTGCAACAGCCGCACGGGAGCAGACTGACACAGATGTGACCAGCGCCGAGTAGGGGGACAGGAGTCTGCTAGAGGATTCACAGCCGGAGACACAAAGCTCTACCTCATCTGACGCCAGCGGTGACACATCCATGTTGGGGGTTACAGGGAACGGGGACTCGGCCTCCTCTTCCACCACACAGCGTCCAGTGCCCAGCCTCCCTTCAACCTCCACTGGTGCTGCCCGTGTCCGCACGAGTAGGAAGGGAAGAGTCACCTTCACCCCAGGCACAGCTGCCCCAGCCCATGTCAGCCCTGCTGCCCTCAGTGCAGAAGCAGTCGAGCTATTGCGCCAGCTGTGTGTGGGGCAGACAGCACTTCTCAATGCCTTCCAAGAGCACGACAAAAAGTTGGGGCAGGTTATAGCTTTCATGGAGGGCTTACATTCCGACGTAGGTGGGCTACACCGGACTGTGCAGTCCTTGTCATCAACTGTGACAGCAGCCCTGCAACAGGCACATAGTCAGGGAGCGGCTCCCAGCACTCGGTCTGGCCCCGTGTCACTGTGCATAACAGTGACAATGCTCAACGGACCCCAAAGTCCCGATACAGAACCCGCAGCACACCGGAGCAGCAGCAGCCCAAGCGTACTAGGGCGCAGACACCATCCCCACATAAGAGTAAGGCCACCCCAGAGCGCAGAGAGAAAAGCCCATCAGGCGACAGCAAGGGCCACAAAGCAAAGAAAAAAGCATCAGGGTCACAGGCCTCACCTTCCTCCCCAGCCAAAGACTCCCCTGTCCCAAAGACGTCTCGCAGAGGCAAAATGACAGTTTCCACACCCACTGAGAAAGTGTTGCCTGCAAACATTACACAGGATGAGGGCCCCATGGATAATCCATCCTTGACCTCCACTCCCATCCCAAGCCCTGTGAAGCCAGCACGGGAGGACACTGTAGGGGGCAAAGCTGGTGGACAGAGGGAGGCAGGGCGGCGGCAAACACCAGGCAAGCGCACAGCGGGATCCAGCATGTCCCCAGAGGGAGGGTCACCATTCACACCAGAATCAGCTTTGGCGTTGGGGTCACCTGTTGTGTCTGCCCCAGTTCCCCTCAATCCCCAGACAGGGAAACCTTTCAGGATCCCCAAGAAGTGGAGAGGCACCCCTCCACAATCTCCGGCACACACTGTGACTCACCAGGGCATGAGTCCACCTCCCCGGGCCACCACCCCACCTGGTCCAAGCAGCCCCCCAGCTACCACATGCACAGTTGGCTCTTCCACAGTTGTTACTCCCACTGCCCAGGGCAGTCCTCCAACTGACCCCAACACACAGTCAGCTCCAAGTCCGACAGACAGCCCCATCTGAGTGGTGGTCACCCTCACACACCTGTCTGTCCACAGGGGTGCGTGAGATGCCCATTGTCACGCCCATTACTCTGTTGTTGGGCATGGCATGGTAGAGTTGCATACATTCCCTGTGTAGCTTCTTATGTCACTACGCTGCACAATGTCTTTGCCTTTTTGTTCACTGCTGTTTGCCCCTTGCCTGTGCAGCATCTCATGTACCTCACCTGCACATTGGACTGGCCACTGGCCTTGCTGTTCACTGCTGTTTGCCCCTTGCCTGTGCAGCATCTCATGTACCTCACCTGCACTTTGGACTGGCCACTGGCCTTGTTGTTCACTGCTGGTTGCCCCTTGCCTGTGCAGCATCTCATGTACCTCACCTGCACATTGGACTTGCCACTGGCCTTGCTGTTCACTGCTGTTTGCCCCTTGCCTGTGCAGCTTCTGATGGAACTACTCTGCACATTGTACTTGCCTTGTGTTTCACTGCTGTTTGCCCCTTGCCTGTGCAGCATCTCATGTACCTCACCTGCACATTGGACTGGCCACTGGCCTTGTTGTTCACTGCTGGTTGCCCCTTGCCTGTGCAGCATCTCATGTACCTCACCTGCACATTGTACTGGCCACTGGCCTTGCTGTTCACTGCTGTTTGCCCCTTGCCTGTGCAGCTTCTCATGGACTCACTCTGCACTTTGTCCTGCCCACTGGCATTGTCGTTCACTGCTGTGTGCCCCCTGCCTGTGCAGGATCTCATGTACCTCACCTGCACTGTGTCCTGGCCACTGGCCTTGCTGTTCACTGCTGGTTGCCCCTTGCCTGTGCAGCTTCTGATGTAACTACTCTGCACATTGTACTTGCCTTGTGTTTCACTGCTGTTTGCCCCTTGCCTGTGCAGCTTCTCATGGACTCACTCTGCACTTTGTCCTGCCCACTGCCCTTGTCGTTCACTGCTGTGTGCCCCCTGCCTGTGCAGGATCTCATGTACCTCACCTGCACTTTGGACTGGCCACTGGCCTTGCTGTTCACTGCTGTTTGCCCCTTGCCTGTGCAGGATCTCATGTACCTCACCTGCACTTTGGACTGGCCACTGGCCTTGCTGTTCACTGCTGTTTGCCCCTTGCCTGTGCAGCTTCTCATGGACTCACTCTGCACTTTGTCCTGCCCACTGGCCTTGTCGTTCACTGCTGTGTGCCCCTTGCCTGTGCAGGATCTCATGTACCTCACCTGCACATTGGACTGGCCACTGGCCTTGCTGTTCACTGCTGTTTGCCCCTTGCCTGTGCAGCATCTCATGTACCTCACCTGCACATTGGACTGGCCACTGGCCTTGCTGTTCACTGCTGTTTGCCCTTTGCCTGTGCAGCTTCTGATGGAACTACTCTGCACATTGTACTTGCCTTGTGTTTCACTGCTGTTTGCCCCTTGCCTGTGCAGCATCTCATGTACCTCACCTGCACATTGGACTGGCCACTGGCCTTGCTGTTCACTGCTGTTTGCCCCTTGCCTGTGCAGCATCTCATGTACCTCACCTGCACTTTGGACTGGCCACTGGCCTTGTTGTTCACTGCTGGTTGCCCCTTGCCTGTGCAGCTTCTGATGTTACTACTCTGCACATTGTACTTGCCTTGTGTTTCACTGCTGTTTGCCCCCTGCCTGTGCAGCTTTTCATGTAAATACTGTGCATATTGAAATGCCCACTGGCTTTGCTGTTGCCCAAATTTGTTGTCTCTATATGCAAATTGTGAATAAACACAGTTGGTCCTGCAGTGAGTTGTGTCAGTATCCTTCCTGAATAAAGTTGTTTCTGTGTGTGCATGGTTTACTGTGTCACAGGCTCAGTATGCCACTTCAACATTGCCAATGGGTTGTCTCACATTTCATTTTTTTTGCAGGGGTGGGAGGCACTTCATTTCTACATGACTGTGATACTTATGGGTGCAGTGCAGGTGGTTGGCAATGAAATATTGTTGTCATCTTCCTTCTTGGCTCATGTTATCTATGGTGGACAAATGTCCGGTTTGTGGGCAATGACAGCACAGGGTGGGAGTTTGGGCGCAGGCTTACAGGCAGGCAGGCCAGGGTCATGTGGTCTGTGTGAGCTTCCTTTCTGTGTGCCAATCAGTGTCGGTGTATGGACATCTTGTGGTGATGAGTTATCCAGGTCCCATGGCTTACTTCCAATGTGTGCACTTGGGTGGTGGAGAAGTGTATGGTGTGAAGGGGGTGACTTGTTTGTGACTGTGGATGTGTGTGCACCTGCATTGTCAACTACTGCCATGTGTGACCCTGGAGTGGTGTGCCTGTATGTGTACTTGTTTAGCCCTGTGGTTGTGTTTTGTGCACATGGCAGTATTGTGTGTTGCTGTTGTGGGAGGAGGTATGTGTGACATATCCTACTTGTACTTGGCTGTCATGTAGTGTGTCACTGTGTGTTGTGCAGCAGACATTGTCTTGTCCAGTATTTGGATGCCTATGTGTGGCTGGTCAGTGTTTGAGTTCAGGGCCTTCCTTACATCCCTGTGCCTATACATGGGTGTCCTTGCTGTCTCCAGGAGTTGTTGCATTGGGGTGACCGTGGTTTGTGTTGACTGATTGTGTCAGCTATGTGTGCTGTGATGGGCTGTGTGTGTTCTCACATGTGTCTTGTCTTGCATTAGCATCACACATGGTTGTGTCACTGCCCTTCCATTTGTGGGCACCTCACTTTGGCTTTCCGATATGTTGTCCTTCATTACTGCTGGCATGTGGTGTGTGTATGTAGCTGTGAGTCAGGGTGGTGTGTGTGTGTGTGACTTGTCAGGTAGTGTGTGCAGTGAAGTGTTTGGTCCTCATCTGTGTGTGTGTACATTTTGTGCCTGGCCTCAGTGTTCTTGGCTTGTGTGTGATGTTGTTGTGGTGTGTGTGTTGGCTGGGGCCTGGGCTTCTGTGCTATGTGTTCCTTTGCAAAGGGTCCTGCTATGGCTGTATATGCAGTTGTTGGGACGTGGGGCATGGTGTGGCTGTAGTTGTGTGGTTGTTGTGCAGGAGTGGCACTTGGGAGGCACATGTTGTGTCCCTTCAGGGAGGTAGCTGGTGTGTTGTGGATGGAGTTGTGGCTCTGTGCGATTTGTACAGTGCCCTTGGCATGCGCTGGCCCTGTGCTCTGCGTTGTGTGCATGGTTTCATGCACACTGACCGCGGCGGTGACGTAACCGGGACATTTGTTCATGAATGCGGTACATGGGTGGGCAGTATGTGGCGAGATGTTTTTGTCACAGGTGGGACATGTGTGTGTGCAGTGATGGCTGTGCCTGTCCCCACAGGGGTGTGTGGTGTTCCCATGCAATGTTTTTCCAACCTGGAGCTGTGTATTGTGTTACTTGCACTGTTGTGTCTGTACGTACCTGCGGAGGCGTCCGCGGCGGTGGATAACTTGCAGGTGGTGTATCATGTACAGCACCGGGAAGGCGTGTAGGGCAGGATCCATCGAGGTGTGTCCCGGGTGTTTCTTTTCTGTCTCCGCTGTGATGTCTCCGCCGTCTTTCGCTGTGCGGTTTCTCCGTCGCGGTGCGCTGCCCTGTTTCCGGCATCGTGATATCTTCGGCGTACGGGACGTCATTCCGCACGGCGGTGTGTGGTGATTGGCTCACTCCGCCGCGGTGGCGGGTGCACTTTGATGGCGGTCGGCGTCGCACCGCAGCGGGCGGGAAATGTGTGGCCATCCTAATATGGCGGGCGTGGAGACCGCTGGCGGCGTGCGGTAAATGGGTGTTACCGCCACCGCCGGCACTGCGGTCGTGTCTCCGCCCGCCATCCTAATAGGCCCCATAGTTTGTCCTGACTGCTAATGGCTCTCATTTGTTCAAGAACTTATTTTTTGACTCTGAATAGTATACCCAATGTAAAACAGGTTACAAGTACATTCCAAACTATAAACACTGTAATCTCAATTACATGGCAAATGCTTAAAGATAGTAAATTCCCGAAAGCTATTCGGAACAGGCAATTTCATAACATTAGTGCGTAATTTACCTCCATGCATTTAAAACAACCTTTTACTAGCACTGACGTATCTTTTCCTGCATCGTGTAAAATCAGATTTTTACTCAACATATCATTCAAGGACTGTACTTTTTCTGAAAGACATCCTAGGATAGCTATGTAAGTGTTCTGAAATGACATAACCAGTGTGTAAAGTATGCCAATGTTTGTGCAAAATATGCCTGATCTTACTAGCCATATTACTGCATGTAGTTATAAACCTAGTAGTATTGGCTTTCTTACTAATGATGTTGGTGTTACCTAGGAGATTCTCTCTCTGGACAGTCTACTCTTTTTACTGCTGACTCTAGTAGATACTATTTATATCTTCTCTCCTGGAATTTTTTTAACATACTCTTTTTTTCAGTTTGAAGAGATCCCTCACTGTTACAGCTTCTTATAGAATGTAGCAGTTCCCCGTATGGAATACTGTTAATTAGAGTAGCAAGGTGGCTGCATGGAGTATGTTATTTCCTGCAGTCATTTGCAATAAAGATTGGTATTTAATTTGGTACTTAGATTATGCAAAGTTTGTGAAATTGCACTCACGTTTGTTTACAAAAGCAATGTTCTGCAGCCTACGGCATGTACTCCATGTACTCTGTCCCAGTTTTCTAATTGAGTGTATACTTGCACTAAGCGAAATGTCCCCCAGACGAAAGGCCACATTGCAGTGGGGTCCAACAACAGCATTTTTGTTATGTATGGATTCTAAAAATGCTGTGTAGAAAACAATCAGCTTGAAACATGTTGATGTTTTTGAACTAAAACAATGTTGGAGTCATGAGATGGTTTACACCCAGAAAGATATATTTTTAATTAATAAAAAAACAACTACAATTTGGGGAGCTTTATTTGTGTGAAATTTATTATTTACATGTATTTGTGCAGCACTGATCATTTGAAATTTTGGGGTGAAGTATGGCGATCACAAAAAAGGTTGTGCATCATGAGACTATTCTCTTCATTGAGAATAGCAGGAGTGTTAATTTAATTTGTGCCACAAACTTCAATTTTCATATCCAAGAAGGCAACAGAATGTTTCCATAGTCACCGATGAAACTCAAATTCAACTGACCGTGTTTTGAGTTCCTTCACAAATTCAATTGCGATATCACTGTATCTTTTCCATATGATGAATAGATAATCTATATCCCGGAACCAGAGCACAACATGTTGGTTATACCCATCCACTGTACTGACAACTTACTCCACCCAACAGCCCATAAAGAGGACCGCATAGCTGGAAGTGAAGCAGCGCCATATTGTAGTGCCTGGGACTGCCTATAGTACTCTTTGTCAAAGTTGAAAAAGTTATTGCTGAATCATGAGAGGTTGCTCTCAGAAAGTAATGGAAAACTTGAACACCTAAGTCATGATGGGTGCACATGTATAGACTACTGGCATCTAAATTCATAAGGAGTTTTTCTCCCAAGTAATTCTATCTATAGTGTTTAGAAACTCACCACTATCCTTAATGTATGAGGGCTGTGCTTGTACAAATGGATGAAGAAAAAAGTTAATGCACTTTGAAGTGTTTTCCAACATACACCCTTTTGATGACATATTTGGCCTACCTGTGCATTTTCAGAATTATTGTGTATTGTAGGGAGAAGGTAAAGGACTAGTATCTTGGGGGAGTTACACCTCAATTATTGATACTCTTCCCACTCAAGAAGGCTGTGATCTTTTCAATTACATAACATCTCCCAGTACCTTCTGTTGGCCTGGTAAACCTTTCCTTTTTCTGTTTTTCATAATTTATCTTGGAGTTGTCTGTAACCTTCCCTGAGATATTTATCCTTAGAGAAAACAACAGTGTCTCCTCCCTTACCAAATGCTGGTTTAACAATTGTCATTATTTTGCAGTTGTGTTATGACTACCCTGTGTTCTTGAGGCCGATTTTCATGCCCTCTGCACTTACAATTATGGTTAGCCCCATAGAGCTGTTGTCAGCCTATATGAAAGCAATATAGGTCTAGTGGGAGTTTTCTGAATAGATTTACAAGCCCTCAGCACTTGACATATCTCAGTGTCTTTAAATCTTTGAACGCACCCTTCTCAAATACATCAATGGCATCGTAAGGCATGCATGGTAAGAATACAGATTTTGGCTTACCACCACTTGGTCAACCAATGCCAATTGGAATTTTCATAAAAGCTAGATTAGGAATACCATTATTACATGTGTCAGTAGTGTCATCCAATTCATATAAAGTTTGCAATAGATTAATATCACTGATACTCAGATTAATAGGTATTGATTTGGTATTCATCTCAGTGAGCTTGTTAGATTTCTTCATATGCTACAATTTTTTCCAGTTTAAGTTTTCTGGTAAAACTAAATAAGTCTATACGACTGGGTGCTATGCATGTTAACTGAGGGACAATAGGATAGGCCACGAGATAGTACCTCAATGTCAGCAGTGGTGAGATTGCAATTGATCCAGCGCTTACAATAAAAATAATTTCTCCTATTATGCTTTTGGTCATCCAGGTGCAATTATTTCTCTAACACACACACACACTATATTCATATGACGGTGGGGCCCATAACACCGCATATACATTCACTTACTCATTTGTTTCCCTGGATTTCCTCCGACATGAAACCTAGGAGAAAAACGATTCGCTGGAAGGAGACGGGATACCTCTTTTATAATGACACAATAATTCTCATTTTGCTTTTAAGGTATTCCGCTCATTGGTCGATGGACCAACTAGTAGGAATCAGTTGATGGTGATTAAGACCAGCTCAATCACAATGAACTCATAACCATTTTATTATCAGTCATTATACTGAAGAAAATCACTGAGTCATTTGTTTAAAGAATCACAAAGTTTATATAAAGTTTAGAATGCAGGAAATTTGAGATTAATCTTATTATTCAGATCATTGCATTTATCATCAATATAAGAATAATTGTAATTGCATGACACTTTTATTAGACGGAAAATGAGGTTATCATACTAAGAACTCTATAGATCAACCTATCTATCTCTCGGGAAACCCTAATAATTCTAATATAAATCTTATCAAATGCTAGTTCTCCTAAAGCAGCATCTTATACTCAACTGGAAAAGGAAAATAACAGCAGCAGCATCAGCTCGTCAGCATCAGCAACCGCAAACTCTCCCATCTACAGCATCTAACTTCTTCAGCATCTCCCGCAGCATCCCGCAGCATCTACTCCAGCATTCTCTACCCCTCCCACCAAGAGTAGGTCTTCTTATACCCTAATTCTAGCTTACAGCATAAAATGTTTCTTCTTACATGGCGAGATTCATTCTCATTGGTCGAAAACTCAGGTCCCTATACATTTTAATCAAACTTCCTGGTCTTAACCAGTTCCGTGTGGAATGTCCATGCAAGCATCGTTTCCCACAGTTCATGCACTTGCTCATCCGTTTCGATCAGTCCAAATTGTTTCTTTTTCTGCAACAATTTGTATAATAGAGTTCTTTCTATTGATTCAACCAGGCTTCTCACGCTTCTTGCTGATCATCTTGGCACACATCTGCTCAGAAGGGTCACAGCAGCCTTGACCATACTTTCATCTTAGCCTCTCGGCATCAGCACGTGATCATCCCTTTGCAACAGCCTCTCTCCTCTATCACATGGTCGCATCCGTTCATGCGCACTCTAGTATCTCGCGGCCATTTTATATTGCTGCTCGGCAGGCCTAAGCGCACTATTTTTAAAGAAAACAAAATGTTATTAAAACAATGAAATATAACCCCTTTCGTTTCCCTCCCGTCTTTCTACGTACCCCAATTAGGTATTACCTAGCAGAAGCAACATATAAAGCTGTCCCTTACTTACCATCGCTTTATTTTGCAACCATACGTTTTATTCAAAGCACAAATCATGCATTTTATTATTATTTTAGCACGCAAAATATTATGTTATGTTAGAAACGTAAACAATTATTAGTTCATTACTTTGCACATTAAATTGCGTGTTATCCTTAACCCTTTACATACATTGTTGGTTATTTACTTAAACGAACATGTTTATTAATATTATACGAAAATATTAGGAGGTTAAAATTTGTATATTTACCCTGCTCCAACAACTCCCCCCTTTGGTGATTTTTAACATCACCACAAAAACCCAAGTTATACAGTTTTCTCAGACAGCATATATCTTTTATCCATTTGCTTTTGTTAGTTTATACTTCTGGATCTCTTTCAACTTGTTTCTTCGTTTTCTTGTACATGTTCTCTTTTATTTCTTCTAACTCTATTTCACCTATTTCTCTCTCTCTTTCCTTGTTTATCATGTTTTCTTTTTCTATCTTATTCTGCTTTCTTCTTCTCTTTATACATGTTACTGCAAGCTTCAGTACTAATATTATTATTATTATCATGGTTGCTATTATTATAACTTTCCCTATTATTAATCCACTCATTCTTGTTAACCAATTCGTTACAGAAGAAAAACCTTTACCAAGTTTTCCCCAAACACTTTCAACCTCCAGTGGAACTAGTTCTTTGTGCAAATTTGTAATATTTGTTATATACTTCTGTATATTTTCGCTTTTATCTGGAATGTAAGTGCAACAATGTTGGACTTTCAACATTCCACAGACTCCGCCCTCTTTTGCCAAAAGAATGTCAAGGGCAAGACGATTTTGCGTCACCATAGCTCTCATGACAACCATCTCGGTATTTACCATTAAGAACCCTCCAGCAGTATTTGTAGATAAACGATCTACTACTGTGGATAATTTCCGAATTCTAAATGCATTCAAAGATATTCCCACTGCTGGTATCAATGCACCAAAAATATCACCTACTATTTCTGAAAAACTTTCCCTTTTTCTACGTGTAAAGGTATTTATCATTTTGTGTGTTCCTTTTTCTTTTCTATCCACATGAAAAATCTTTGGAAAGACCAGGCCTAAATAACATGATCCATACCAATGGTCCGGCAACCTATAATAAGCCCTATTCCCACAAACGTAATAAATCCCTGGAAATATTGGATCTTTTCCCCCTTTGAATCCCCATCCACCTATAATTTGGTAATTGTCATGGCAATTGCTGGAACCCACAAAATAATTATCATATCTTGTCTTATTTCTTCTAATGCACAACCTTCCCTGTTGGGGCCAATCCAGAGTCATAGCTGCATTTGTCTTTTTCTTGTCATGATGGTCTTCCTCAAACGCCCAAAGAGGTGTTTTTGTCTCTTCTATCACTTTTCTTTCAAATTTCACTCTTCTCTCTTCAACCATTTCTAGAAATACCTTTTCTTTCTTCTTTAACTCACAGGTAAGGTTGTACCTAAATGTATTATCTGATGTTAAAATCTTATCTTCTAAGAAATATTCACCAAACGTCTTTCCCTCTTTTATTTTGTTAAGCTCGGGAACTACAGAAACCTTTGCAAAAATCTTATCTATATCAGTGTAATAATATTCTAATCTACCTGTTTTATAAAATAAACTTGCTAATACACTACATGTTATTCCATACGTCAAAGGGAGGTGATGATAAGTCACACCCTCTGCTACAGATGCAGGCAACTGCATACAAACATAGCAATCCCTTACATCCATTGTTTCTACGTACTCATACAGTAATTTAGTAAACACATTCTTTGAAAAATCTGTTATTGATTTGTCCTTATGTAATTCTGCACTACTCCTTAAAATAACTGGCTCTTGAGTGTTAGCTCCTTTTTCTTTCTCAGTATTATTAGACTTTTCCACTACAGCTAAACTAATTGGAATAGTTATTGCTAAAACTACCCATACTGTTATTAATAAACCTGTACAAAAACAGCACATTTTGCACCATCTACTTAAAAACTCACATCTACATTTTCTATCTCTAATATTCTCCATTTTGTACTTGTTTTCTAGAAAATTGTGTCACTACACCTCAGAAATGACTTGCTTGCCACTCTGTATTTCCAATATTTTGTCTTTGCTTGGTACTTTCTTTTAATTCTTTTTCAGAATTCTTTCTTTGTCACATCCGGCAATTTTGTCAGTTCAGTGTTTTGTCAAATCCGGTAAACTATCTAAACTTTTTCAGGTTTGTTGCTTCAGGTTTGTTGCACTTCACTTTCTCCCATCAAGTTTCTTTGTTCTGGGTTTTCGTGAGTGTTCAATTCTTCTTTGTGACTAGTCAGAGCACGATACAACCATTCAGGCGATCTGTACTTCTGATTCACTTTCTTTATTCTTTTTGTTTTCTGCAAGTGTTTACCACCTTGTTTTCCTTGCTCCTTTTGACTTGTTATTTCATTCACTTGTTCAGCACTTTTCCCATCCAATTTTACGATTCTGTATCTTAATTTTCTTACTTCGTCGGGCCAATTGTCTCCTTTTCTTGGCCTTTTTGCTTCACTTCCTTTTTCCTCTCTTTCTGTTTTCCAATTTCTTTTTCTTGTCTCTAGTTTTTCATTTCTTTCTTCTCCACTTTCTTCTGATTCTGTTTCAATCTTTTCGTTATTTCCTCTTATTTTGAAACTAATTATTTCGCTTTCAGCTACTTGTGGTTCTTTTCTTATCTTCCTTCGTTCACCTATTTCTGTCCCTCCTCGAGGTTCTTCCGATTTTGTGTCAGTTTCTCTATCTGCTTCTAAATTTCCCTGTTCTTGTGTTTGACTATCTGTCCCTACTGCTCCTCGGGGTTTTTCCGATTTTTCTAACTTTTGGTCTGAAACTCTCCTTTCTTCATCTATTAATATTATCTTCGAAGGAATTTTACCACAACTTGTACTTGGTTGTTCACTGTCACTGTTTTCTGGCTCAGTTTCTTCTCTTATGCTTTCAAAATTCCACTTTCTTCTTGAAATTTCTTCTCCTTCTGAATGTTCTGTATCAGACTCTGAACTGGTGTCAGATATTTCCAGATGTCGACTTACAGGTCGATCTTCAAATTCTGGAACTTCAGCTATTTCTTCTATTTCCTCTTCTTCTTCTATCGTTTCACTTGTAGTTGGGTCTTCCAGATGTCGACTTACAGGTCGATCTTCAAGTTCTGGCACCCTGTTTGTCTCCTCTTCTCTTTCTGATGCTGAACTGTTATCTGATATTTCCAGATGCCGACTCACATGTCGATCTTTAGGTTCTGGAACTCTGATGGTGTGGCTGGCATGTACCCAGTGTTTCACTCCTGCACACTTGACTGCGGTGGTCGTCACTAGGATCACTTGTCGTGGTTCGTCCCAGCGAGGAACCAAACAGTTTCTTCTCCGGTGGACTTTTATTCGAACCCAATCTCCTGGATTCAAGTCGTGAGCTGGTTTTCTTTCAAGAGTGGTCGCATCCGGTCCAACCTGATGAAACACAGAACGCACCACATCAGCCAATCCTTTGCAATAATCCAGTACTAGATCATCAGTTATAGTCAGTAGCTTGTTGACAGGTACTTGTGCTTGTCTCATTGCTCGTCCCATGATTATCTCATGCGGACTGAGTCCAGTCTTCCTTTCCGGAATACTTCTGATTGTCATCAGAACCAATGGCAAAGCATCTGGCCATTTCAGTCCTGTAGCTTGACACATTTTTCCTAACCTGTTTTTGATTGTTCCATTCACTTGCTCTACTATTCCAGAAGCCTCTGGTCTGTATGCACAATGCAGTTTCTGTTTAATACTAAGTGCTTCACAAATCAGTTTAACTAATTCGTTCTGGAAATGTGTTCCTCTATCTGTTTCAATCGTGACTGGAAAACCATACCTCGGAATGAATTCTCGCAGCAAAAGTTTTGCTACTGTGATACTGTCATTCCTTCTGGTTGGATATGCCTCCACCCAACGGGAAAACAAACAGACGACCACTAAATCATACCTCAATCTGCTGCAAGGTGGCATTTCTATGAAATCCATCTGCATTCTGGTGAAAGGACCCCCTTCTCGTCCTATTCTTCCTAGACTCACTACTGTCTTCCTTCCTGGATTTAATTGTGTAGTAAAGTACTCGCAGACAGTGGTGAGTTCTGGAGAGTTTTAATGTAGATAAGCTACACAGCAGACAAGAGCTAGGTGAAGACACATCCTGCACCAACAGCTCTCATGATCATTTGAACAGTAGAACTCAGCAACAGGGCTACTAGGCAACCCTTCAACATTCCATAAGGAGACTAGAATAGCATAGAACAGCATAGGGCTGTAACACTACAGTAATACAATATTGAGAATATAACATATCCTCCTTTCTCAATAAACAAAAGAAAGAAAACAAAAGAAAATACAAGAAGAAGAAAGAAAAAGAAAGAAACAACATGAGTGATAAAATAATGAATACGAATGTATAATAATAAAATGTAAAACAGGAATAATTTTAGGTCTTGAACTCCTTCTAAGAGACATTCTTGAGGGTACAGAATTCCCAGGGTTAACAGACAAGGCTGAAGAAGATGAAGGAACATTCTTAACTTTTACAATTTTACCAACATTCCACCACTTTCCCCCTTCGACTTGCACGGAATTCCTACCCAACCTGGTGACAGAAATGGGAGAACCAAACTTGCTCTCGCCTTTCTTTACATGCAAAGGGGACTTAATGCGAACAAGATCTCCAACGACTACATGTACAGTCTTGACACCTTTCTTTTGTCAAACCCACGACTTCTGTTTGGACTGTGAATTGGAGACATTTTCCCTAACCAAAAGCATAAGACTGTCAATATCAGGAACTGACTTGATCCACTTGTTCATCCATGCAGGCTTAAAACCAGTATTGGGCTTTCTTCCCTTAATAAATCAAAGGAGAGACTTTGGTTGTTGAGTGGGAGTGGTTCTGTAGAACCACAGCATACTGTTAAGTGAATTGATAATATCGCAGTTACAAGACCTAGCCCACTTAATGCAGTCCCCCACAACTCTGTTCATACGTTCTACCAGACCATTTGACTGGGGATGATAGAGTGAACTTTTAACATGTTGAATGTTGCATGATTTTAAGAAAGAATCAAATTCAGCACTCGTGAATTGAGAACCATTATCAGTCACCATGGTGTCAGGAAACCCCTCCCTCAAGAATACATCTTTGAGAAAAAGAATGATGTTATTGGTAGAGGCTTCTTTTACAAGTTTCATTTTGGGCCATTTTGAGGCATAATCAATTAAAACTAAAACAAAACGACAACCTCCAGGTAAAATTTCCAAAGGTCCCATGACATCTAAACCTACTTTGGACCATGGTCCAGAGGGACACTCAATGGGAAAAAGAGGTGGAGTAGAAACTTTCAAACCTTTGTCAGCGGATCTACAGATGCAACATGAATCAACCAGATCACTGACATCACTGTCCATTGAGGGCCACCAAAAAAACTCGCGGACCCGTCGCTTGGTAAGCGTGGATCCTAAATGACCCTCCTGGGCCTTGGTAATAATGTTTTTCCTAAGGTTCTGAGGGGCAATGAGTTTGTCACCACGTAATAACACACCATCTTCCAAAGAGATTTCTGACTCCACCTTCCAGAAAGGCTGTATACATTGAGGAAGAGCACGCTCTCTGGGCCAACCTGACCTAACAAACCCACAAACACGTTGTAAGATCTGATCATCAGCAAGAGCTTTAATCCAACTGTCTGCTGAATCAAGTCCATGCTCCTGTAAATCAAGTGAGGCTACCAAGCAATCATCAGAATCTTCCTCCCCAACATCACCAGGCATGATTCCTACCTTGTTATTATCAATGGGAAAACGTGAAAAATAATCTGCTCTGAGATTCCTCCCTCCAGAGATGTGAACAACATCAAACTGATATTGCATGAGGCGGGATACCATGCGAAGGATCCTAGGCGAGCAGCACTTGCTGGTGCCTGCCCCAAGAATAGAAACGAGGGGTTTATGATCAGTTCTCAACAAGAAACGCCTGCCCCAAATATAGGGTCGAAACTTTTCGATGGCCCACAAGCAAGACAACAGCTCTTTTTCGATAACTGAGTACTGAAGTTCCCCATTTCTCAAAACCCTGGACGCAAATTCGACTGTGTTCTCTCCACTGGAAGTGTCTTGGGTTTGAACAGCCCCCAGCCCTACTTGACTTGCGTCAACAGTTATACAAGAAGCCAAATCCGGGTCATAAGGTTTGAGTGCACTACTGTTAACAAGAGAACTCTTAACACACTGCAGGGCAGACTCACATTCATCTGACCATTTGAACACTAAACCCTTGCAAAGTAGAGAACTAATAGGCCGTAGAATAGTGGCATAATTTGGGACAAACTTCGAATAAAACTCCAATAGACCAAGGAGAGACTTAACACCACTGTTATCAAATGGAGCGGGAGCTTGAGTAATAGCATCCAGCAGCCCCTGCCTGGGTTTGATGCCCTCACCCGAAATCAAGTGACCAAGGTACTCAATTTCTTCAGTGAGAAACATGTATTTTTCAAATTTCACGACCACACCATGATCCTTGAAGATTCCTAAAACCTTTTCAAGCAAAGAGTTATGAGAAGAAATATCTTTAGAATGGATCAAAACATCGTCTTGAAAAACAAGTACACCCAAAATCCCACCCAACATACTCTGCATGACTCGTTGAAAACCGAAGCCGCAGAGGCAAGACCAAAGGGCATCCGTTTGTACTGGAAAGTCCCTAAAGGAGACACGAAAGCAGTGAGGGGGCGCGATTCGGGTTCAAGCTCAATCTGATGATATGCGCTGGCCAGGTCCAGCTTCGAAAAAAATCGAGACCCTCTAACACTTGCAAATAGGTCGCATATTTTCGGTAGTGGGTGAGAGTCGACCCAGATTTCTTTGTTGAGAGATCTCAAATCCACGCAGACGCGCAGTTTCCCACATTCCTTGCGTGCGACGAGCAAGGGTGAAAGCCACAGAGAAGAATCAGTGGGTTCAATAATCCCTTGGTCGCATAAAGACTTGAGCTCTCTATCTAAATCGTCTCTCACACTGAAAGGTACACCTCTCAACTTGTGCTTGATTGGAAGGGCTCCATCTTTTACTATAATTTTATGTTTGAAACCTTTTATGGTTCCTAAACCCCCTCCAAAAACAGATGGAAAACGTTTGCCCCACTGGCATAAATGTTGATCATCAGATTCAACAAGGATTTGCTCAGAAGTGCCAGGTCTAAGGACCATCCTGAACAAACCTTGATGGTACCATCCTAGAATATTTAAACCCTTTACTGCAACATACACTTTCCCAGTTATTTTCCTATTTTTAAAAACCAGAACAGCCTCAAAAAACCCGAGGAGATCAATCTTCCTTCCCTCATACGAAACAGGAGATCGATCGGGAGGTTGAAGTGGTCTTTCTCCCCATGTTTTGTGGAATAACTCATGAGTTATCATTGTAATCTTTGCACCTGAATCAACGAGAAGGTTGAGAGATTTGCCTCCCACAATAATTTCGGCAATGGGATCTACACATTCACACGATTCATCAACACTGGAAACAGATTCATGTGATAGAGAAACAATAGAAACTACTTCAGAATCAGATTCCTGATCCGATTCCAAAACACAAGCAACAGATCTTCTAGGATTTTTCCGTTTCATGCAGACTTTTGCAAAATGCCCTATCTTTTTGCAGTAGTTACAAGTCACGTTAGCACCAGGACACTTTGCTCCTTTAAGGTGAGGAGGATTCCCACAACGGTAACACATCTGCTTAATGTGTTGCGAATCTGGTGCACTCCTCCCAGGGTTAGTGCTCTTGGGTGTAGTACCTCTTGAGGAAGATGACTTACTGTCATTTGTCTTTCCTTTATTATAAGAGACGACTACACTAACTGGATCCATAGATTTCTCTTCCAACTCTTTTAAAGATACTTGTGATGTTTCGATGCTCTTGGCAATATTGACAGTTTCATCAAGAGAGGGATTAGCAAGGAGAGAAGATTCTGACGAATCTGTTTATCTCTACAATGACAAACAAATTGGTCACGGATCAATTGGTCTGTGAAGGTATCAAACTGACAAACTGCAGCAAGTCTACGTAATGCAGAGATGTAGGAATCTACATCTTCATTATCACACTGTTGTCTTTTAAAAAATTTATGACAAAGAACCATCAAACTGGGTCGTTTGTCAAAACTTGTTTTAAGTTTTACAATGGTATCTTGATAGACATCAACAATATCCTCTGGCAGATGAGTGATTTCAGGAAGGTGTTTGTAGATAGAACGACCTTCAAATCCGAGCGAATAAAGAAGTAAACATTTCTTTCGTTCGCTGCTAAACCTTGATGCACCAATGGCTCCCAGATATGTCTGGAAAGCATCAAACCATATTTCCCAGCGAACGGGAGGTTCTCCAGGAGATTCCAAGAAAGAGGGAGGAGGAGCCACAGATTGCATAGTGAAGAAAATAAGAAGTAGAAAAAAATAGATGAAGAATAAAAGATGGGAAGCAGAGGCAGTAAGATACACTTAAAACCAAGTGTACAATAACGTTTCCAAACCAAGATAAAATATGTTAATGGGTGTGCGAATCACCGTATGGTTACTGCCTTTGACTGGAGAAATATTGACGTGCGAATCACAGTTCAAAAACTTTGGATGGATAGAACCAGTACCAGTAGTTTTGAAGCGATGTAGAAATAGCTGAGTAAATTTTCCTAATTGGTGTGTGAATCACCGCAGTGTAACTCACTCCATGAAAAGAAACATTCGCACAGTAGAATAGATGAGTGAGTCACAGTAATTCCAATAAACGATATAGAAATAACTGAGTATTTTCTAAAAAGGAATGCCACAGTAATTCACTTAAACGATGTAGAGATAGCTGAATTGTGTTCCAAATTGGTGTGTGAATCACCGCAGTGTGACTCACTCCATGAAAACGATATGGACCCAGAAGAGACGTGCCGATCGTCGTAATCGGCTGGCTGGGAGCGAACAAAGAGCGTGGCAGCAGTTGCTAAGTAGCAGGTGTCGCTAGGTTGCGCGTATAGTCAGGCAGGTAATGCGGATGCGGCCTACTGTTGCGCAGGAAAAGAGACGTGGCGAACAAAGAGCGTGGCAGCAGTTGCTAAGTAGCAGGCGTCGCTAGGTTGCGCGTATAGTCAGGCAGGTCAGGCGGATGCGGCCTACTGTTGCGCAGGAGAGGAGACGTGGCGTAGCTAGGCAACTGGTAAACTTCTCTGTTTGGCCATGTGCGAGACGACGTAGAAGTCTCTGAACGCGCGAGACCAATCTTAGACGATGTAACGTCTCTGACAGCGCAAGACCAGTCTTCCTCCAAAAAGGCACACAGAAAAGCCCCAAACCCTTAAAATACTGGAACCAGGAAAACCCAGCGAATCAAGAATTTAAAATGACGCCAGTTGCGATCAAATTCATTAGATGAGGCCGTGAGGTCGGCGCCGGACTTGGACGAGCGAAGTGCCAAATACAGTCATGCGGCTCAAGACTAAAGCCTCGGTGGAGAGAAGGAATGAAGAGGAACAGTCTTACCACCGGATGAGGCAGCTTACAGAGCTTTAGACACCAACGGTGAGTAGGGTTGCACGCAGGGTCCAGCGTGTTGCTGTGTAGCAGGACAGGATCGTCGCCATAAATTGTAGTAAAGTACTCGCAGACAGCGGTGAGTTCTGGAGAGTTTTAATGTAGATAAGCTACACAGCAGACAAGAGCTAGGTGAAGACACATCCTGCACCAACAGCTCTCATGATCATTTGAACAGTAGAACTCAGCAACAGGGCTACTAGGCAATCCTTCAACATTCCATAAGGAGACTAGAATAGCATAGAACAGCATAGGGCTGTAACACTACAGCAATACAATTTTGAGAATATAACAAACTGTTGACAAATAAGACATCTTTGACAAAGACTCTCAGCTATGGCTCTGAATTTTGGATTGTACCATGTTTGTCTAAAAAGTCTGATCATTGAATCTCTCCCAATATGGGCTTTCCCATGGTACATCCGTGCCATGTCAGAAATCATGCTATCAGGCATAACTGGTCTCTCATCCCTTTAAACCCATACATCAGTTTCTTCATGTTTCCTACATCCTGCTTTTAGCCAAGTATCTTTCTCTTCATCTTCTGCAGCTTCTTGTAACTGTCTTACCTCATCCCATGTTTCAATTGAGTTAGTAAAAAGCAATGGACAAGAAATATGCTCTCTCTCGCGACATTTATTCAAAGAAACCACATTCTTTGCACAGTACTGTGCCATTTCGTCAGCACATTTGTTGCCAACAGTAATGTAGTCTTCCCCATTTTTATGTGCATTGCACTTCACTACAGCGATCTGTTTAGGCAGCTGTATCGCCTCAAGCAACTTTTTCACAAAATCTCCATTTCTTATGGGTGTCCCTGCAGACGTCAAGAAACCCCTTTGTGACCAAATCTGACCGAAATCATGCACGACCCCAAAGCCGTACTGGCTGTCAGTCATAATCGTAACCCGTACATTTCTTCCCAACTTACATGCTAGAATCAGAGCTACTAATTCTGCAACTTGGGCAGATCGTACACCTTTCAGACAAGATGCTTCCAATACAGTTGCTACTGTGCAAACTGCATATGCTGCACTTAGAACTCCATCACTCGTTCTTAAACATGAGCCATCCACAAACAGAATATAATCTGATTCTTTCAAAGGCTCATCTCGTATATCAGCTCTTGGTTTAGTACAGTATTCGAGCACATTCAGACAATCGTGATCTACTTCATCCATTTCAATCACATTCTCTTCATCTGGCAATGATGTTGAAGGATTCACATTCATACATCTGTCAATGGTCACATTATCTGCACTCAAAATTACCTTTTCATACCTAGTCAGCCGATTATGTGTCATGTATTGTGTTTTCGTTCTTGTCAAGAGAATTTCCACAGAATGGGGAACATACACTCTCAATGGATACCCCATCACTATGCCTTCACTCTGTTCCAGACTCACACAAGTAGCAGCAACTGCTTTCAAACATCCAGGCAACGCTTTTGCTACTGGGTCTAAAACAGCTGAAAAATATGCAATTGGTCTTTTCATAGTTCCATGTCTCTGCACCAAAACTGAAAATGCACATCCATCTCTTTCACTGCAGTACAGCTCAAAATCTTTCTCATAGTCAGGCATTCCCAATGCTGGAGCCTCACACAATTTCTTTTTCAGCTCTCTGAATGCTTTCATTTCTTCATCATTCATTTCAAAAGGATCTTTAACATCCTTCTTTGTCAGTTTCTGCAATGGTTTAGCAATTAGTGAAAAACTGCTTATCCATTGTTGACAATATCCAACCATTCCCAAAAACATTCTTACCTCTCTTTGTGTCATTGGAGCTCTCATTCCTTGAATCATTTTTATTCTTTCTGTTGTTACCTTTCGTACTCCTTTCTCAATTTTATGCCCTAAATACTGGACTTCTTGTTTACAAAACTGCAATTTTGAAGGGGACACTTTATGTCCTCTTTTTGCTAAATGATTCAGCAAAGCAATTGTGTCATTGACACATGCTTCCTTCGTTTTTGATGCCACCAGTAGGTCATCAATATACTGAACCATTACTGATTTTTCTGGCATTCTTAGATCTTCCAATGATTTCTTTAGGATCTGATTAAAGATTGAGGGACTTTCTGTATACCCTTGAGGAATTCGGCACCATGCCAAAATACGCTCTCCAAACCTAAACGCAAAAATTGGCTGGCTATCTGGATGCAATGGAATAGAGAAAAATGCATGACATAAATCAATCACAGTGTACCACTCTGCTTCACGTGGAATCTGGTATAGAATCACGGCAGGGTTCGGCACTATTGGGCAACAAGGCACAACAATTTTGTTTACCTTTCTTAAATCCTGTACTATTCTATATGTTCCATTTGGCTTTTTCAGTCCCATTATTGGCGAATTACATGGACTGCTCATGATTTCTTTTAGAATCCCCTTGTTCAATCATTTTATTTATTACTGGCGTTATTCCTTCAATTATTTCTGGAGTCAATTTATACTGGGGCGTATTTGGGTAACTCGTTCCTTCTTTTACTGAAATTTTTACAGGATCTACTCCTTTCATTAATCCTACATCTTCTCCTGTCAAGTCCCACACTTCTTCTTTCACTGTCCCTTTCAACTCATTTGGGATTTTCTCTGCATCAAATACAGGAAACAAACAATTTACTTCTGGTTCTAAATTTACCATTGTCATTTTGTACAGCACATCCTCATCTGGAGTCTGAAATGCAATCCCGTCTGGAGTACAATAAATTGTGCAATTCATTTTACACAACAAATCGCGTCCTAAAAGGTTAACGGGACTACAATCACACACCACAAATCGGTGCATTTCACTAAATGGACCGATTCTTACCTTTACTAATCTAGTAAGAGGCGTTTCAATTTGCTGATTGGAAACTCCAACCACTTGTATATGTTCACCTGAGAGAGGAAGATTTGGAATTTCCACTGACCTAACAGTAGAACGGGTAGCTCCAGTGTCAACAAGGAATGTTATATTTGCACCATTCACTTCTCCATCCACAAATGGACCTGACTGATCTACATCTAGAGTTGCGCCAAGCACGCACTCTTCCCTCTCTTTCAGACACCGTCATGAGCTTTCATACGACTCATCTTCATTCTGTCGTAACCAATATTGTGAAATTTCAGCTGCACGTGACAACTGTTTTACCTGTTCTCCTCCGTAGAATCCTGTTTCTGCACTGTATTTCTGTTGATTAGCACTCTTGGGAAGTGGTGGTTGTGGCACCTGACCTTGTTGAGTAACTACCTCACTCTGCACCTGTGAATTTAATGATTGATTTTCTACATTAGGTTTAGGAGGAAATTTACACTCGTTTCTCCAATGCCCTAGCTTTCCGCAGTTGTGGCATGGCCACTTTTTCTTCGCCTCATCTATGCTCATTTGTCCTTTTCCTTTACCTATATTAGGTCGGGATTTAAACTGTCCTGTTTCACTGCTAGTATTATTCAATTGAGCTTCTTGCTTCTCTGCAACTTTCACCTGTGCCCACATGGCATTCTCTTTCAATTTACGCTGTTTACTCTCAATTTCATCACTACAATACTTAGCATATCTCAAAACCTCATCCAGTGTGCTATTCTGCCATCCTATCAAATGCTGCTTAATCCTTTCACTTATCTCTGGTGTTAATCCATACACAAACCTATATACAAAGTGACTCATGTCCTTCTCACTTAACGTCTCATAACCACTATACTGTTTGAAAACTAACAACAATCTCTCATAGTACGCATGCACTGATTCTTTGCTTTCCTGTGTTGTTCTGTCTATTTTCACCCAATCTGTTTCTTTTGGTGGAATTTTATTCTTCAAAAAGGTAACTACCTGATCATACTTCCTCATCACTTCTGGACCTGGCGCTCCTGTTTTGGCATCCCTTGATCTTCTACAGTTGGCCAATCAATTGTAATCTTACATTCTGTCCATAAATCAGCAGGCACTACTATGTCAAACAATCCATCTAGATCTATCCACAGCACTTTTGACACCTTAACAAATCTCTCCACTTGTCTGTACCATTCTACTGGTTTCTCTCTCAATTTTGGGAAGTCATTTGTAAATGACAGTATATCCTGTCTGGTCCACGGAACATGCACATAACTACCACCTGGTGTTTCTCTCATTGGGTACTCTCTAGTAACTGGTTCCTTATCTGTCATTGCAAAAGCCAAAGATGCTTTATCTGTTGTTTTCTCATTCCTCTTTGTCCATCTATTTCTCCATCTATCCACATCACCCCACTTTCTCAATAAAACAATCAGCTCTTTTATCTGGGTCAGTCTTCCTGATGTGTTCAAATTTTCTATGTCTTTCTCACAAAAATCTACTCTGTACGGTTTCTGCAACGTCCTCACTTTCACAAATTCCACTCCTAGTTCACCTGCAATCTCTTCCAGTTTGTCATGTAAATTTCTAGCTCTCCAAGTAAGACTCTTACACAAAAACATAATCTCATCATCCTGATAATTCTTTAGTTTTTCCGTTCCAATTGTTCCCAAAATCAACTCTTCCATGTCTATTTTTAACCTAATTACATCTAATGGTTTTTCTTCTGGTTCTTTTGCTTTTAGTGCTTTCATCCATTCATTTAACTCTTCTGGAGTCGGACCTACAAGTGTACTATTTAACTCAATCCAATCACTGGTTCTTTCTGGTGTTCCTGATGCGGACTCTGTCACCATAGGCATTCTCCTAATCTCACTCTCATTTATCGTCAAATTTGTAGGTGGACTTGGTCTACACGTACTAGCTGAATTGTGTGCACCTTCATTATTCAGTTCCATCCCTTCTCTTTTTCTTTGCAAATGTGAATTCATGGGAATCACCAAAGAATGTTCATTTATTTTCTGATTTTCAAAAATTGGCATTACTGGACCTATCGTTACTGGTACAGTTACAGCTTCCATATTCTTTGTCAATTCTCTTATTTTCTCAGTCAATTCTTTTGTCGTTTTTGCTAGTCCAGTTGCATTGTCACTTTCTGTCTCTTCATTTTGTGAAAATTTAAATGTTTCTTGTGACCTATTTATTTCATTTCTTCGTTCGGGTTTTTTATTCCTCCCAGTTTCCATTTGCGGTGCATTAGGTGTCACCACTACAGAAGTCTGTTGGTATAGAGGTGGGTTTCTGTTTAAAATATCTTCCAGCAATTCGTCATCTGTTTCACTACCACCATACACATACTTTTCTACCACTACATGTTTCTTTTTCTCGGTACACTTTCTCTTTGCTTCTTCCTCAACCGCAAGAGCTGGAAACAAACCTCCTGCCATGTTAGCGTATCTCTAACGCTTTACTCTGTCCTCGTGATTTATTCCCCACAACCTTCCAGGTAAAAACTCATGATTCTTCAATCCTCTGGATCTCTCTCGCTCATACATCTCATCTTCCCATTCCGCTAAAGCTTCAAACTGTGTCGTCTAGGTCTAGGTTCTAACATTACCATCTTTTCTCTCAAGATCCGTAATACAGCTACATTAAATGAACCATTCTCAGGAAAAGCCAATGCTCCATCGTTCTTGGTGTATTTTGTCCAATTTTCTAACCATATGCATGTATGATATCCATATTTCAGCATCATATGTGAAGCTGGTGATTTCGGCGGAGGAATTATTTGTACCTCTCTAGTCACTACCTTTTTGTCCTTCTTAAAGAAGTTCTTAACTTTCGACATCCAAGACGTTTTCTCTTTTCCATACTCATAGTACGACATGATTCACAACCTTTTTCTCCTGCAACAATCGGCAAATCAACTCTGTTCCCTATGTGTTATTTCAACCAATGCTAGCGCGACTCACACCAACACTCCAATCACAACGATTTCTGTCTACGGCGCACCGTCCAATCCCAGCGCGGCTTTTGTCTACGTCACTTCGCTCCTGTTCTCATGTGACTATCGCACTGTCCAATCCCAACGCGGTTTTTGTCTACGTCACTTCTGCTCTTGACCCCTCCTTTACAAAATTTATCGGCAATTTCTTTTTCAACAATTCTTGTTAGTTACAACATTTTATCCACATTTCCATTGTCTGATTCACTAAACCGAAAAGATAGCTTTGACCATTCACACAAGAATTCTGTATTTTCCAGTAGGCAGCGCTTACCTCTACCCTACCACAGAACTTTCAGTTTTGTCGATAAAGTAGCACTTCCCTCTACCTTACCCTTCTTTCAAGCATGCGGTAAACCCGTTTCTCTGGGGATAAAACACATGTGGAGACTATACTGCTCCTGAGAATTAAGGCCAGAGTTTCACAAGAAAACCGATCACTATTTCACTTACACACCTTTTATACGCAAAAAATGTCCCTAAATAACACAACCTGTGTTATCACCAAAATGAACTCAGACAGTGTAAAAATTCCATGCGACTTCTCTTGCCACACGTGTTCCACTTCCTACTTCCCGGAAGCGTGAAAACTTACATATAACATAACGTGACCCAACAAAAAGTGTTAGACATAAACTTATCAATAATCTATAATCAAAAATCAATAATCACCAAACTAATCTATAGTAACCATAACTCTGCTACCAAGAAATCTGATCCAGCGCTTACAATAAAAATAATTTCTCCTATTATGCTTTTGGTCATCCAGGTGCAATTATTTCTCTAACACACACACACACTATATTCATATGACGGTGGGGCCCATAACACCGCATATACATTCACTTACTCATTTGTTTCCCTGGATTTCCTCCGACATGAAACCTAGGAGAAAAACGATTCGCTGGAAGGAGACGGGATACCTCTTTTATAATGACACAATAATTCTCATTTTGCTTTTAAGGTATTCCGCTCATTGGTCGATGGACCAACTAGTAGGAATCAGTTGATGGTGATTAAGACCAGCTCAATCACAATGAACTCATAACCATTTTATTATCAGTCATTATACTGAAGAAAATCACTGAGTCATTTGTTTAAAGAATCACAAAGTTTATATAAAGTTTAGAATGCAGGAAATTTGAGATTAATCTTATTATTCAGATCATTGCATTTATCATCAATATAAGAATAATTGTAATTGCATGACACTTTTATTAGACGGAAAATGAGGTTATCATACTAAGAACTCTATAGATCAACCTATCTATCTCTCGGGAAACCCTAATAATTCTAATATAAATCTTATCAAATGCTAGTTCTCCTAAAGCAGCATCTTATACTCAACTGGAAAAGGAAAATAACAGCAGCAGCATCAGCTCGTCAGCATCAGCAACCGCAAACTCTCCCATCTACAGCATCTAACTTCTTCAGCATCTCCCGCAGCATCCCGCAGCATCTACTCCAGCATTCTCTACCCCTCCCACCAAGGGTAGGTCTTCTTATACCCTAATTCTAGCTTACAGCATAAAATGTTTCTTCTTACATGGCGCGATTCATTCGCATTGGTCGAAAACTCAGGTCCCTATACATTTTAATCAAACTTCCTGGTCTTAACCAGTTCCGTGTGGAATGTCCATGCAAGCATCGTTTCCCGCAGTTCATGCACTTGCTCATCCGTTTCGATCAGTCCAAATTGTTTCTTTTTCTGCAACAATTTGTATAATAGAGTTCTTTCTATTGATTCAACCAGGCTTCTCACGCTTCTTGCTGATCATCTTGGCACACATCTGCTCAGAAGGGTCACAGCAGCCTTGAACATACTTTCATCTTAGCCTCTCGGCATCAGCACGTGATCATCCCTTTGCAACAGCCTCTCTCCTCTATCACATGGTCGCATCCGTTCATGCGCACTCTAGTATCTCGCGGCCATTTTATATTGCTGCTCGGCAGGCCTAAGCGCACTATTTTTAAAGAAAACAAAATGTTATTAAAACAATGAAATATAACCCCTTTCGTTTCCCTCCCGTCTTTCTACGTACCCCAATTAGGTATTACCTAGCAGAAGCAACATATAAAGCTGTCCCTTACTTACCATCGCTTTATTTTGCAACCATACGTTTTATTCAAAGCACAAATCATGCATTTTATTATTATTTTAGCACGCAAAATATTATGTTATGTTAGAAACGTAAACAATTATTAGTTCATTACTTTGCACATTAAACTGCGTGTTATCCTTAACCCTTTACATACATTGTTGGTTATTTACTTAAACGAACATGTTTATTAATATTATACGAAAATATTAGGAGGTTAAAATTTTTATATTTACCCTGCTCCATCACAATCATAAAGATTTACAACATTGTTCTTTAACACCATCACTTAACTGGTTTCTGGCCACTCGTTTTTGTTCCCATTGAGCCTTTGTCTTCTCTTGTTGCACCTGCATCTTTCTAATTTGACCTTCTTCCCCCTCGTCCTTTTCCACTTGGTTGCCCCCAACTTTGTGATTGGTCTGTTTTGCCCTGGTTAAGCAGACAAAACTCAACTAAAAATTACTTTGGGCTGTACAAGATCTGAGCTGTTGGAAATACTGTTCCTCGAAGTATTGGTATCTTCACTCACTTCTGAGCTTTTTGCCGCAGCTGTTTTTTCCTTGTGCCTTTAGTAAGTTTCTGGTTCTAGGTATGCTTAAATCTGAATTTTACAAACGTTTTCCATAGGTGAGTATCCTTATACATTTGTAATAATTATTGCATTTTCCATATTCATATACATATATATATATATACAGCGGCAGAGGAAATGTTCTCTGATGATCCAGCAATAATACTAAGTGCAACCAAAGATGCAGATGGGGAAAGTAGTGGAAGAATCAAGGGATTAAAGGAAAATTATCGGACCCTTGAAAGGTTGAAGCGGCAGGAACAATCGAAGTGGTGGGAGGCTCGATCGTTACAGAGGTACCTTGATGTGGGGAGAATCCCCAGGGGCCTCCGTATAATGATCGCCCCCAGTTATGAAACACCGAACCCACTGATGATGGCCGAGTGGGCGCAATGCAATCTTGAATCCTCACGCAGGCTAGTAGTGATACTAGTCAAGTACGCGGAGATAGATAGAACCGATCTTCAAACCAAAATTGAAACATTGGAGAATGAGATCCAACAGCAAGGGGATCCTCAAAGTAGACTAAAATTACATGAGGAAATGACAAGTAGACTTAACAAAGAAGAAGAGAAAATAAAAATGAGGAAAACATACAAATTCAGGCGTGATAGAGATGATTACGCCAATGGACAAATATTTACTTTTGCTCGCAGATATGATTCACTCAGAACAGCTACAGCCAATCAACGATTACAGGGCGCGAACACTAAGGATAGGAATCAACATCAAACTGAATCTGTGTCAATGTCAGATTTAAGCTCTGCACCCGACAGTGAATCAGAAACCGAAACGGCAAGGAGGAGACAAGAACACAGTGCTATAAGATTAACGTTGGGGGAAGAGCTGGACATTTTAAAAAGAAGCCGAAGAGAAACACTGCGACCCCGAAACAATGGACCTGCAGCAGCAGGGACACCCAGAGGAGAAGGGGGAGAAGACAAGCCCAAGGAAAAAGGAGAGAACAAGAAGAGAGGGCGAGGTCGAGGGAATCGCAGATAGAAGATGCTCATTATGAAAGTATCACTACAATAGACCCCAATCCCACTCCAGAAAACACTATCATAGATCTGGCTAACATCAATTTGACTAAAGCAGAGCAGCAATTACTGTCATTAGGTTTATCCTATTGCCCAGAATCCAACTTTGACTACGCACAAACCAGGGCTGACATATACAAATTTATTAGAAAATTAAAGCTCGCTAAATTTCATCTATTAAAAACAACTAAGGACAAGTCAGACAACATTGAGACATCTAGTAGTGAGACAGAATCCTTAGGCCTAATGGTCTCGGATTTGGGCCTATTACAGGACATGTATGAACTACAATTGGGACGATCAAATTCAGTTATTAGTACTGATACTGGAGCATCGCAAGTTGTTAATGCCCAGGAACAAGAAACTCTACCAACAAAAACTGCCAAACCTAGTACTCCCTTCAAAGTCAAGTCAAAATTTGTACCCATCATGCCTCGAGATTCTCTGGATATCTTTAGTGACCAATTGGTGGCCCAGATCAAAAGGTTGAATCATTCAATGAATAGATCCAAAACGAAATTAACCCATCAAGAAAGAAGTTACCATCTATTGATCAACAAATTGAGCAAAGACAACAAAGTGGTCATAAGAAACGCAGATAAGGGAGGAAATATAGTACTCTGGCCCTTGGACCAATATCTGGAAGAAGCTTATAATCAGTTAAATGATCAAGAATGTTATCGGAAAAGTTCCATGTCCAAATACAGACAAACTCAGGAACAATTTTTCTCTCAACTCCTTGCATGGAAAAGCTTGGGTCTAATCAATTGGGACGAATATAAATTTTTAACGAAAGAGCATCCGACCACACAGGTCATATATTTTGTCCCAAAAATACACAAAAACATAGACAGACCGCCTGGTAGACCCATTATAGCCGCATGTAATGGACCATTAGAAAATATGTCCAGGTACATAGATTATTTCTTACAGGAGCACGTTGTGAATTTAAAATCGTATGTGCAAGACACTAGTGACTTCTTGCGAAAAGTTAAAGGCATAGAATGGAATGCGAATTATTTACTCATAGCCCTAGATGTTTCATCCCTTTACACAAGTATTAGAAATAGGGATGGAGTCAGGGCTGTGGAATATTTCCTTTCTAATAGACCCATACGATATGCACAACTTAACAAAATGCTTTTAAATATGTTGCTATTCTGTTTCGAAAATAATCTTTTTTCTTTTAATAACCAAATGTACCAACAAACACAAGGAGTTGCTATGGGGGCCAGCTTCTCCCCCAGCTATGCCTGTTTATTTATGGGCTGGTGGGAGGAGCTGGTCCTCATGAGAAAACATGAACAAATATTTCTAACGCAGATCATAAGCTGGTTAAGATTCATAGACGATTTGTTTATTATATGGAATGGAACTCAACAAAGTGCTATGGATTTTATAGAACAATTGAATATGAATGATGTCAATCTTAAATTCACGTACTCTATGAGTAAAACAGAAGTTAAATTTTTAGATGTGCGAATCAAAATAGTGAATAACTGTCTTACGACCACACTATTTAGGAAACCTATGGCAGGCAACACGCTATTACATGCATCAAGTGCACACCCTATTCACCTTATTAATAGTATCCCATATGGTGAAATGCTACGCATAAGATGCATATGTAGCAATGAGGATGATGCAGACAACATACAAGCACAATGTCGTAACCGCTTCTTAGCAAGGGGATACAAAACCAAGGTAATTGAAGCGGCTATAACCAAATCAAAGCAAAAGGCGAGGTTAGACCTGCTACAATATAAGAAAAAGTCTGATGATATAAGTAATACAGTGGAACCGATCAGACTTATACTAGGTTTCTCTAAACAGGAAAAACAACTCCGAAATATTATTAGACGAAATTGGTCAATCGTACGTGATGACCCCATTATAGGCAAATTACTACCCAATAATCCTTCCATCACTTTTAGAAAAACTACCAGCATGGGTAATGCATTGGTAAGAAGCAGCCCAGAAGATCAGGGAAGAACTACATGGTTGTCAGCAAGGAAAGGATTTTTTAGATGCACAACATGTAAAGCATGCCAGCAGGGTGTTAATACCAGTACTTACCACACTGCATTTGATGACAAAGCACGCAACATTACTCAACATCTTACATGTAAGACTGAATTTTCAGTATATGTGCTGGAATGCAGTTACAACTTAAAATATATAGGTAGCACAAAGCTGGCAGTGCACAAAAGAATTTTGCAGCATATGAGGGCCATCACTAACAACGATGCCAGTTATCCGGTCGCCAGACATTTTAAGGAGTTTCATGTCAGTGACCTCAAACATCTTAAATACTATGCTATAGAGTCGGTACCGCCCCACAAGAGAGGTGGGGCTCGGGAAGGCAAATTAAGACGCCTAGAAATTAGATATATTTTAGAATTCGACTCTAAGCATCCAGGAGGTTTAAACAATACAGAAGATTTGCACACCTATCTATGAATTACAGATTCTATAAAATTCAGAATGTTTTTTATATTGTAATTTTAGGAGTTTTTATCATCTTTTATGGGTATTTATATGATTTTACGATTGTATGGATTTCTATGAAATTTCGATGTAACTTTCCTATTATGCTTTAGGATTGACGCACTTTTTGCACTTTACAAATCTTGAAGGGTTAATAATATTTCGTACAGACCTGTGCCACATAAATATACCAATATGTCTGGTAATCATGTATATAAGTTCTATCTTTATAGAGGAAATATTTCTCAATACCTGTGACTATGAGATCTGATTCTGCACATATTTATATTTATATATATTTATATTGAGTATTTTATGAATGTATTTATTGTGAATATATATGACATATTTTACATTCAATTTTATGTATTTTAGCAGTAGGGGGTTGAATCAGTATCCCAACATGAATGAAGTCGCAGAATAACACTATATACCATTTAATACCTGGTGCCCTGAGCTGCTCGATCTCATTTAGTTATACTGTTTACATTGATTTTCCCTAGTTCTATTGAATCTGCATCTATAAGCATATTCCATCTAGACAAAATCTATAGCCCACACTTAATGGGAATATATGGATATGCTCAAGATTGATCTGATTACACTATTATGTGCGTACATACACTTCAAATAAACATCACATTGTCGTCCCAGAAAAGACCACATAGGATGTACGGCAATGTATAGTATATAGCACTTTTTCACTTTGCACTTTATTTACAGGGCATCATTAACTAATTATTATATTTAGTTTTTGCACTTTATACACTTTCTGCAGATAGTTGAAAGATAGACTCCGCTGGATTGGTAGTTAAAAAGGCATTTAAGCATATATTAGGCGGACGTACTGTCCTTGCAGGGTCTAGGCAACTTCACATACTCGAGCATTACAGGGATCTGTATGCAGAAAATGTCAAATAGTGAATTACATTGTAAATACATATACAGATAAAATCCACATATTTATAATGTATAATTTTGGAGTGATATGTTTACAATGTATATAGTATGTTGTCAATTTCAATTTATGCAAATTTAGCACTAGCACTTTAAATTCGATACTCACAGTTTGAGCCTTGTCATGTGATCAAGGCCGTGGGGCGGCCGAAACTCGTCATGGCGGACTAGCTTGGTGGCAATAAAGAATATTATGCACTGACTTGGGTCTACGCTCGTTTTATTCTTGGAAGGAAACTACAAGCGAGAACACACAATATATATTCAGCCGCTTGTCCTGCACCTTAAACCCTATCCGTAACGTTAGGATCTCTTTCTTTATAATCTTCTTTTTTGATAATTTTCAGTTAAGCACATTTTTCGCACATTTTTGTGTTAAACATCATTGTTTCAATTTTTACAGCTGTTTGAGGGGCATTGTATTTATCTATACATATAGGAGTTTAGAAATTGTATTTAACTGCCCACATGGGCTTCATCCAAATGACCACTGCCTATTCAATTTTGTTTTTCCTGTATGACAGTTACTATACTGTAAACCCGTGATGTTGCTCTATTTGTATAAATCTATACAAATAGATGGAATTTACTATATATACACTTCTCTTTTAGTGCATTAGCCGCTAACTTTAGCCGCTAACACATACAGGCATATTTATAAAGAGATTTCTCTTTTTCAAATTTTCGTTTAGGCATATAAGTGGCTGTAATTCTTCTATTTCTTCTTTAATAAGAAGTTGAAATTGTAACAGTACCCTTGATAAACTGTATACATGAAATATTTTTAACGGCTTTTTAATTAGTGTCACAGTTTATATAAGTGTATATAAATACTGTTGTGATGTTAGCAAATTCAGCTTTAACAATAGTACACTTTGTTCTGGTTTTCATCACTCTTTTTTCACTTCCCTGTTTTTTGCACTATCATGGCTACAAATGCACTTTCTTCTATGTCTTTCAGACCATGGTTGCTGTGACAACCAAACCAATGTGCTTGACTCACTTGTGTATATAAGAGCATTACTTGGAGATACCTGGTGTAGTGAACAAGGCGGTCTGCCGCCGAAACGCGTCTAGGTCATCATTGTTGAATAAATTGATATTCTTTGATATATTTCCCACGGAGTCAGCGCCTGTTTTGAATGCCGATATCAGGACTGGATTAATATATATATATATATATATATATTATAGAGAGAGAGAGAGAGAGAGAAAGAGAGATAGATAGATAGATAGATAGATAGATAGATAGATAGATAGATAGAAATGGTTATATTTGTACCAGTATGCTTCCCCACGTTGTAGAATGTCAAGATATCTTTAAATCACACATCACCTAGTTTCATCTTACGTTATCTTATTTTTTGGCTGCACTTTACCCAGACAAGTGTAACCACGTAATTCTATTACCTCTTTTATGCAATACCGTACTGTATTGCTTTGGGGCCGAGACATGACATTCAGGGGAGGAGCTTTTTGTACTTTTGTCAATACATTGAACTTTATTGGTCTATGGTCGTATAAACAGCAACACTATTTCCAGACTACTAACAATTACCTAACGGCCCGCAACAGGTCTGCATTGTAAGCCTTAAGATTACACACAATATGTGTGGTATTATTTTTTGCCTACACTGTTGGCAAACTTATTTTTGCATCAATGGACATTGTGAATTTTAACATCATTTGCATAGATAGAATTGTTGATTTGCATCCGAAATATCAACGATGAGATTTTTATTTAACTGGCAACAAGATGTTGTTTTATGACTGTGAATTGCAATGTACCTTTGACATTCTAAGGTGGCCGACTCATTTACTATGCTGTAATATGTGTTGTGTAATCCTTCCTTTATGTTCGAACATTGTATTTATTACACTCTGGGTGTTTGGCTTTCTATGTGTGAGCAAGGCTGCTAGACAGCAGAAACGCATTACGGAGAAGCTGATTAAATCCTGAACTTTATAACTCATTTGCGTCCTGAGAGTACGTGATTCCCTTTGTGGACCTGGTTTCTGGGGAAACCAGGTCCACAAAGGTAAACCACTTAATTTTAATCATATGTATCTATCTATCTAACTCTCTCTATATATATATACATATATATATATATATATATATATATATATATATATATATATATATATATATATATATATATATATATATTCACTGAAAAAACCATAAGGTTTTAGGGACAGTTATAGTTAGTTGGACATTGCACTCGTACAAAACCCGTGAAATTCCCCCGTTATAGTTAATTCAGGTAATTATAACTTGCGCCCCCACAATGCACTGCTGATGACGTCACATATTACATCACTCATGACATGGTCAGTGACATCACTGATGACATCACTGATGACATCTCAAATGACATCACTGATGACATCACTGATGACATCATCCAGTGACTGTGTGTTTCTGTAAAGTTTAAATATGTTTAATATATATAGGGAAAGGCGTATTGAAGAATGAGTGGGTGTATAAGTGTCTGAATGGATGATTTAGTAGGTGCGTGACTGAGTCTATAAGTGAGTGATTAAACGTATCTTACTGGATGCATGGGTGAGTGACTAAACTGTGTGAATGTCTGTATCCATCTGTCTGTTGTTGTGTAAGCAGCTGCATGGGTTTCTGACTAGCTAAATGAGTGTCTATATGGGTTATGGATTGGTTCTCTGAGTATCTGTTGGGTGCCTCAGTGTTTGTGTGGGTGGGGTGAATGTGACTCTGTGCATAGATGTGTGAGTGGGTGATTCACTGGGTGCATGGTTTCAAGAGTGCGTCTGTGATGGACTGTATGGGTGGGTGAGTGTGTGTATGGGTGTGTTAGTGATTGAATGTATATCTCAGTGGTACATGTGTGAGTAACTACATATGTGAAAGGCAGTATATATGTGTGTTGGAGTATATAAATGGCTATAAGTGAGAGTGTGTGATTGTGAGAGTGGCTATATGGATGAGTGTGTGCTTGCATCAGTGATTGCATAGGAGCGTAAGAATGTGCTAGTATTTTTATGAGTAAGTGAGCTGGTGTGTATAACTGTATAGGTGAGTAAATTGGAGTGTGATTAATTATTTGCATGACTGACTAGGTGTGTGAGTACCTCTATGGATGAGTTGCGTTGTGTGAGTGTTTATATAGGTGTATGAGTGCATATGATAGTCCTGTACTGAGTGACTGTAAGTATGAGTGACTGTACGGGTGAGTGAGTAGATGTGTGTGTGTAGACCTAAGAATCAGTGAGTGGGTATGTACTTATTGGTATTGGAGTGTGTATGGTTTTGAGAATGGCAGTCTGTAATTTAGAGTGAGTGTTTCAAAACTTATATTAGTGTGTGAGAAGATGCATTAAATTCTCACATGGATGATGTCATCAGTGATGTCATCAGTGATGTCATTTGAGATGTCATCAGTGATGTCATCAGTGATGTCACTGACCATGTCATGAGTGATGTAATATGTGACGTCATCAGCAGTGCATTGCGGGGCGCGAGTTATAGTTACCTGAACTAACTATAACGGGGTAATTTCACGGGTTTTGTACGAGTGCAATGTCCAACTAACTATAACTGTCCCTAAAACCTTATGGTTTTTTCAGTGAATTTCTAAGGTTTTTTAAATGCAAATTTCTAACTATAACGTGCCTGAAACCTATGGTTTTTTCAGTGAATTTCAAAGGTTTTTTAAATGCTAATTTCTAACTATAACGTGTCTGAAACCTATGGTTTTTTCAGTGAATTTCAAAGGTTTTTTAAATGCTAATTCCTAACTATAACATGTCTGAAACCTACTGTTTTTTCAGTGAATTTCAAAGGTTTTGTAAATGACAATTTTTAAATGTATTAATTGTTATATTTATTTTTTTCATACTGATTTACTACATTTTTAGAAACATTTTTTTTTTACATATTTTATTTTTTAAATTACATTGTAATTACATTATACATTACAAAAAATACTTTCTCAGAATGAATTACTTTAGTTTAAATACTTTGCACATAGGCAATAGACTTTTAAGTACAGTAGTTACAGTTGTTGCAATGGGCAACACATTTTCAAACACAATGCAACATTCAGCTCAATGTGAATTTCTAGTTAAATGCAATTAGTTACTTTATGGATTACTTTTCTAACCACAGGACTGGATCCTAGATTCAGTCCTGGGACATCTCCTGTAAACAGTTGAGTAAAAGCGTTTTGGTTACAGTAGTGATTTTTAAGGAATATTATTGTATTTTAAAAGTTGACAGAAACTTTTTCTCATAGAATCACCAATGTTATCCTATGGAAGGAAATTCACTTAGCAGGTAAAAACTGTTATCGTTACTTTTTCTTACTCAGTGTTGGATCCTGGATCCAGCACTGGTGCATCTCCTGTAAACAGTTGAAAGAATGCGTTTAAGTCATACAGGCGATTTTTAAGGAATATTTGTAGTTTGTGAAAATCGACACTTTGAAACTTTTCAGCTGAAAACCAGACAATGGATTCCTATGGAAGAAAATATAAGTTACTGGTAAGTACGGTTAAAATTACTTTTCAGGGTCAGTGCTGGGCTAAAAGATGCAGCACTGAGGTCTCTCCTGATAACAGGTGAGTAAATCGGAATTCGTATTTCGGCTGATTTTAGAGGAATATTTTAAAGTTCCAAAACTCCACACTTAGAAGAATTTCCAAGTGAAACCAGTCAATGTTAGCCTATGGAAGGAAATTCAAGTTACTGGTAAGTACGGTTAAAATTACTTTTCAGGACCAGTACTGGGCTGAAAGATACAGCACTGAGGTCTCTCCTGATAACAGGTGAGTAAATCGGAATTTGTATTTCGGCTGATTTTAGAGGAATATTTGTATGTTTCAAAAATCAACACTTAGAAACTTTTTCAGCAAAAAGCAGACAATGATATCCTATGGAAGGAAATTCAAGTTACTGGTAAGTACGGTTAAAATTACTTTTGAGGATCAGTACTGGGCTGAAAGATGCAGCACTGAGGTCTCTCCTGATAACAGGTGAGTAAATAGGAATTCGTATTTCGGCTGATTTTAGAGGAATATTTTAAAGTTCCAAAACTCCACACTTAGAAGAATTTCCAAGTGAAACCAGTCAATGTTAGCCTATGGAAGGAAATTCAAGTTACTGGTAAGTACGGTTAAAATTACTTTTCAGGACCAGTACTGGGCTGAAAGATACAGCACTGAGGTCTCTCCTGATAACAGGTGAGTAAATCAGAATTCGTATTTCGGCTGATTTTAGAGGAATATTTGTATGTTTCAAAAATCAACACTTAGAAACTTTTTCAGCAAAAAGCAGGCAATGATATCCTATGGAAGGAAATTCAAGTTACTGGTAAGTACGGTTAAAATTACTTTTCAGGATTAGTACTGGGCTGAAAGATGCAGCACTGAGGTCTCTCCTGATAACAGGTGAGTAAATCCGGATTCGTAGTTCGGCAGATTTTGGACGAATATTTGCACAATGGTGAAGGTAGGGGCGGGGCCTGAGGTGACATCTGTGCAAACGCGCCCCGTGGCGCGTTTTAAGTTAGGGGATTAAGTCCCCTTGAATCATGAGGGTCCCTAGGGGCCAACTAGCCCACCAGGAACCTCCAGTATGCGCCAGGGGCTGCGTTGCAGAGACGTGTAGAGAGGCCACACCCCTTTTACACCTCTCTGCAACGCAGCTCTGTGGCGCTTTCTGGATGTACCTGTTGGGCTAGTTGGCCCCCAGGGACCCTCAGGATTGAAGGGGATTTAATTCCCCATCTTAAACGCGCCACGGGGCCTGTTTGCACACATGTCACCTGAAGCCCCGCCCTCCCTTCACCACTGTGCAAACGCGCCCGTGGCGCGTTTTAAGTTGGGGGATTAAGTCCCTTGAATCCTGAGGGTTCCTGGGGGCCAACTAGCCCACCATGTACCTCCAAAGCGCCACAGAGCTGCGTTGCAGAGAGGTGTATAAAGGGGCATGGCCTCTGTACACCTCTCTGCAACGCAGCCCCTAGCGCATACTGGAGGTTCCTGGTGGGCTAGTTGGCCCCAGGGACCCCCAGTATTCAAGGGAATTACTTCCCATCTGCAAACACGCCAGGGGGTGCGTTTGCAGAGTGGTGAAGGAAGGGGGCAGGGCCTGCGGCCCGATCGTTTTTTTTTGTTTTTTTTTCCCCTGAAGGGGGGCTGTGTGGAAAAGCAATTGTCTTTGGATATTGGAAGCGAGAGCAGGTTTCCCTGCTCTCTCTTCCAATATCCAAAGCAGTTTGCAATGACAGGACGGGAGCCGCGAGGCTCCATCCTGTCATTGCAAACAGCAGTGTCCCGGGGTAGGCACCCCGGGACACTGCAGGAGCCACATCAGCAAAGCCCGGGGAGGTGGTGGTCCCGGGGCTTTGGGGATCCAAAACGGACCCCCATTTTAATTTGTTAGTGCCCCAGGAGGTGGCGGACCCGGGCGTGTGGGGGGCTCAAGCCCCCCACACAGCAAAAGTACAAAAAAGAAGCCCCGGGAGGTGGTGGTCCCGGGGCTGCGGGAGGGCTCAGAGCCCTCCCGCACCATTTAAAAGAAAGCCCCGGGGGTGGCGGTCCCCGGGGCTTGGGGAGCCCTTTGAAGCCCCCCATACATAAATTTAACCCCCACCATGCCCCCGGGACTTGGGCCACCCGGGGCAAATACAATCGAGCGCGGGAGACCGCCCTTCGATTTTTTTTTTTTCGGCAGGATTCGCGCTCCCTGAGCGCATCCTGCCGATTTTTTTTATTTTTTTTAATGCTTTTTTCTGCCTAGGGGGTCCTTGTGGGACCCCCTGAGCAGACCTAGGGGGTCAGGGTGTTTCTACCCTGCCCCCTTTGTGCGTTTTGCGCACTTTTTACTGCTTTCTTGTTCCTCGGTTCTACCGAGGAACAAGATGGCTGCCAACACTTCCTGGTTTGGAGTGTTGACAGCCAATTAGCAGACAGCTCGTGATCGGGAGGGTGCGCGAATCCGACGCGGCCATAGATATATATGTACTTTTACTTTTGATTTTCTCAGCAACTACTGAACGGATTTACACCATTTAACAAAAGGGTTCTTTCTGAACCAAGAACTACCTCTTTGCCAAATTTGGTGTAATTCCGTTCAGCAGTTCAGGCTGTAGCCGTGTCTAAAGTTTCCTATGGGAAATTGATTTTTGACTCTTATTTTTTTAATTTCTCCGCAACTACTGAACGGATTTACACCATTTAACAAAAAGGGTTCTTTATGAACCAAGAACTACCTCTTTGCCAAATTTGGTGTAATTCCGTTCAGCAGTTCGAGCTGTAGCCGTGTCTAAAGTTTCCTATGGGAAAATGAATGGGGAAAACACGTTTTGGGACCCCCTTTTTCTCGGCCCCCGCTTGACGAATCACCCTGAGACTGTCAGGGTAGGAGCGGACCGGAGCGGGCCATAAAGTTTGAAAATTTCGCGAAGATTCGTCAACCGACGCAAGAGTTATTTCAAATAGAATGTCGCGGATTTCCTATGGAAAATAGGTCCTAACTATAACTATCTACTGGCGACCGCCAGTAGATAATATATATATATATATACATATATATATATATCTCTATATACATATATAGAGAGAGAGAGAGAGAGAGAGAGAGATAGATAGATAGATAGATAGATATGATTAAAATTAAGTGGTTTACCTTGAATTATATTATAATATTACTTTATAGTTTAAATTTATTACAAAAAATGATATTCTAACCTTATTTTGGACATAGTATAGGAAGCCAAAATTAATGTTAACAATATTTTGGAGATTATATTTTTGTGTCTCTGCATTTTTTAACTCGCTATTTTGTCATGGAACCAACTAACTTGGCCATTGGTTTTTTGTGCACAAGTTTAGACACTCTGGGGCCGATTCCGATTCAGGCCGGAAATCTCTCCGACCGAGCCGGATCCGGAGAGATTTCCGACCGAGCCGGACTCCCGCAGTCCGACCGAGCGAGTACGATGCGGCCGTTTGCTGCCCGACTCGATTCGGTCGGACTCCCATTGAAGTCAATGGGAGCCGTTCGTACAACGCGTACACGGGCTCCCATTGACTGAATGGGTACGTCGCGAACAGGGGGGCCCCCTAAAGTGGGTATGCGTTGGTTCGACTCGCACCGTACATGCATGTTTAGGGGGGACCCTTGGGACCCCCCTGTGTGCGACTCGTGCGGCTACGCGTGCAGGGGGGTCCGACACGGACCCCCGAAGTCCGGCTCCGACAGCTCTTTGGAGCCGGACGCTACGAGTCGGTCAGGCTGTTCGAAGCGCGCATCGTACTTGCTCGGTCGGGTAACGTCTCCATTGCGTGGTGCGAGTCGTGTCCGTACGAGTCGGTCGGAGCGGTTCGGACCCGGGAGCGAGTCGGTCGGCGATTTCGCGTGACGCTCGCATCGTACTTGCTCGCGCGGCCGACCGTACGAATCGGTCGGAAACTAGGCCTCCGAATCGGATCCGGTTAAGCCAAATCCGATTCGGTGCCCTACCGGCCGAGATCGGAATCGGCCCCTCTGAGTCAAAAGGTGGGTTGTTGCTGGCTGAAAACCTACCTTGGTATGATTGAAAACACATACGGTATTTTTCCCTTTCTCTAGAAAGTTTGATTTCCCATCCCGAAAACAGAAAAAGGCTTATTTGTTTTGTTTTGGTTTTACATATTGCATATCAAGTCTTGTTTTGAAATCATATAGTGATTGGCTGTAATAGTGTTGCTTCTACTGCGAATAGGTTGAAATTATAAGGAGTACACTTTGGAATAAATCTGCGATTCCTGCTAATGGAGATGATACTATACCCCCCATTGCTACCACCGCTTATGAAATACTTTTGTACCATGGACTACATATATGTTTGGGGTTTTAAGAATGGAATAAAATTACTGCTGACTAAAATGTTACAATTTCTTGTGCATGGTACATTTGAGTCGTGCCATGTAGGTGCAGCCTACACCTGCGCAGTTCAAAGTCTTGAATGAGTGGGACTACGTGGTGAACGTGAGAGCACATAAGAAAATGCTGGAAGGGCAAATTGGTATGACTGTCAACCATTGGATGAAAATAAGATTGTGTTTACAGAAGAAGGTTTCGAGATAGGGTGCTTCCCCTGTGATTTCTGATAAATCAGACAAAAAAACAAAAGATGACAAAAATGAGAACAAGAAAGAGATGGAAAAGAATGAGAGTGATTCAGAGGGAGAGGATGAGTTATGGAAAGATTGTTTACTAAAATGAGACCACCTTCTTATAATGAGGCTCATGTGCAAGTACAGGTGGAAGAGAGAGGTGGGGGGGAGTCAAGTGTCAAAGGAGATTTGGACATAATAGTAGAAAATTGAATTTATAAAGATACAATTTCAATGTATAATAAAAATGAGTTGCCATTTTTGGGCGCAGAAGCAGGAAGATGCACTCATTGTGCATTTTGAGAACATTCAGAAATTGGCTAGAGAATTAAAAATGGATTTAAAACAAAAAAGAATTTGTGAGTCATTTATGATAGGGTTGTCTGTAAATGAATTAATGAATCAGAATTCCAAAACAATGCAAGAAATTCTCATAGAATTAATAGAGATGATTCGAAAATGGGAGGACCTGATGAAGTATGGAGAAGAATGGACAAAATCCCCTGATAAACCTGAGGTGTAGAAAAAGAGCAAAACTAAGAAATAAGTATGAGTGATTCTGAATGTGAAATGGCTGGTTAAAAAAATTTCTATTGAGAGAAGTGCAGGCGGGAGCATATGTGCATGTACCTTGGTGGGCAAGAGTGATCCTTATACATTTACAAATAATTTCCTGAAGCTTAGATAAGAGCCTGAGAGATGGTATACAGAAGTGAGAAGGATTGCAACCATATCAAGAGTGCTTAGATTTAGACACTTTATTTTCCATTGCTGTGCCCAAGGATTTCTGAATGAGTTTAAAACCATACCACAGTGGCCAGTAGAAAAACCACAAAGAGAAGTCCCTCAAAATAAGCCTTCTCCGATTGTTATGGAGAAATATAATCTGGTTATTGAGCATTTGAAAACAAAGGTTCCCCATGAAACAAGTAAATTGTTCAAATATCATGAGAGCGATGCAAGATCGAGGTGAATCAGTGCATGCATATTATGAGAGATTGATGTATATTTACAGACTTTATTGTAGAGTTGAAGACCCCACGAAAGAGGCACTTCTGGATTCATTTCGGTTTTTTTGTTGGGATTGCTTCCGGAGATTAGCTTGCATATTCAGCAAGGTGTGATGCTTTGGCAGGCCAAATCTTTTGATGAAATTTTGCCTGTGCAAAGTATTGTAGTGAACGTTGCAATGCTAAAAGGAAAATGATGAAAGAGAAATTGATTGTGGTTAAAACAAACGTTTTCCAAAAGGATTTTCAGGCATTTGGTTTTGGTTTTGGTACTGGTGCAGGTGTTGATGTGCAAGGTATTCATGCACAACGCAATGGTGCTCAATTTGTGGAAGGAGGAAATGGTGGTCCTTGTGGCAGAAGTAAAATCTTTACTAACAACATGCCTAAACAAAATGGTGTCAGTAATGCATAGATGAGAAATGGCTCTTTCCACATCTGTGGGAAAAACGGACACTGGAAACAGGATGCTGTGCTTTAAGTATCCAGCTGAAGACAGTTTGGGGTCTACATTAAACTTTATGAACTGAACTGCTGAATCATATACCCGTATCTGTGTTCATCAGCTTATTTTTGAAAACTGAAAATACTTACATTAAATTTCTAAAATTGTTGAAGAATTAATTTTTGAAAATGTTGCACCTTGTGTAGAGATTTATTTTTAGTGTTTTAAAGGTTTTTATAGAAAGAAGATGGATGCTTGTAAAAAATGTTTGGGTCTAAAAATAGTTTTTATGGTTTTCATTTTACTGCTTTCAGTAGGCATATTCATGAGTCTGTATTATCTGGTTGGGCGTGCTTCAATTAACAATAATAGTTATCTGATTTAAGGGAATTTAAAATGTGATTCTGGAAAGAAGACAACCATAAAAAGAAAGGTAGACAATACTGAACTTGGTTACATCAAATCCTGAATTTATGATAAAATGAAAGACAAAATTGAAGAAACCAAAAGTATTGTATTGTAGTATTGTGTAGTTTGGGATTATTTCAAAAATCATCAGAAGGGAGAATTAACAGAGTAATTAGTTAATTAGAAAATAATGTTTGTTTACATGTGTTTAAGTTAGCATACCTAGGCCGCGAAACTAATTTACTGGGTCTTTGGCCTATCTGCACTGATAGCAGAAGAAAATGTAGCTCTATAAAGTTTCAAAAACACGTTTTTCCTTTTCTGTGTTTTCCTTTTCTTAAAATAGTTGAAATGGGATTCATTTTATGGTGTTGTTTTCTTGTACTCGATCTATTAGTTTACCTTAGGAGGAGGCTATGTTGAGATGTTTTCGTAATGTTGCAAAAGTCAAGGCTATTGCTGCCTCCTGTCACAACTGTATTTCTATTCATTTTAAATGGTTTATTGTTTAGTTTGTTTTAATAGTGCAATGCCATTTCCCATGTTTTTAGGGTAAAGTGGATCATTGTTTATTAATAATTTATGCAATTCCTAAAGTATTATGTAACGCAATTTCTGTGATGTTGATTGGTTTATATGATGTGTCTTTGCCAGTGAAGACCTATGATTCAACTTCATTCTGTGTCGAGTGCGTTCTTTTTACTCCTCTTAAACTATAAAATGTGCCTTATCTGGGCTGTATGCCAATCTTTCTTAGACCTGCTAGATATCTTGAGATTCTTTGCTCATTTCTATGAAGGCACACTCCACGACAGTGTGTTATTTGATTAATGCTGACAGATTTTTCCTTGCTTTCATACTGAGCAGTCCCCATGTTTGATTGTAATGGGACATTAGAAATAGACTTTCTCTTTACTTACAAACTTAATTGTTTTATACTTGTTTATTACTATTGATTATGGTTAATTCCTTTGTTTATGACCTCTTGCAATTTTATTTTTTTGCATTTTAGGTGCTGATTTGAATCTGACTAATTAACTACTTTCTACCTTCTATAATTATTATTATTTCTGAATAAACCTTTTTGGTTTTGACTTTGAATATTGTCATGCAAAGGTTACCTTCAATTGTACTAGGGCCCTTGTGCTTTGGGGACTCACACGGCCCTGATCCTGTGCATTGGTCCTTTAAATGTATTAGTGCAAAGCACCGACAGTCGATACCTAAAGAGGTTAAATCTATTTAAAACCAACCAACTCCTTGTACATTTCAAATTGGTATAACTGAATGAATGCTTAACAATGAAGGTGGTTCGCCGTGTTAAAAACACAATGTACACACAGCTTCCAAATACTTGTTGACCTTGTACACATTACTGCAGAGTGCACATTAAAATCTACATTTATAACATCCTCACTAATACACAGATACATACATACTTTGCTTTGGAGTCGATGGTGAGGGGGCGATGAAATCTGCGATACTGCTGGTGAAGTTTGCTCGTGGTCAGGGTGGTCAGTAGACTAGGGTTGCAGTCAGGGTAAAATTTGCTGAAATTCATAGCTTGAAGTGCAGGTACTCCATGGTCCTAGGGGACCTCAATTTCCATCTGGAAGACTGGACCAATACAAACTCAGCTGCGCTCCTCGAAAACCTAGGAAACCTCAGTCTGACACAACATGTCACTGGACCCGCCCACACCACTGGGGACACCCTCGACCCTGTCTTTGCTTCCTTCACCAGCATCATGGTCACCACAGCCATGCCTGTCATCTGGCTGACTACACCATCGCCCATTTCCAGATCAACATCCCTCACCAAAAGAAAATGCCACTACAGGTCTGGCCAGTCGCAATTGGAACAGTTTCACAGAATTGGATTGGTCCCACACCCTACGCTTGAACTGGCCCAACCACTCCAGAAACATAAGTAGCGACATCAACCAATTCAAGAAGTGGATCACAGACTGCACCCATTCACTAGCTCTGGGTAAACATCAGAAGCGAACCTGAAAGCAGGCCAACTGGCACACAGAGGAACTCCAATCAACCAAGCGCTACTGCAAACAACTGGAATGAAAATGGAGAACCAGTCAGAATATAACCAACCAAACCACCTTCAGAACGGCCATAAAACGTTACCACTAGCAAATCAGAGAAACCAAGAAGAAGACCTTAGCTAAGCTCATCGGGCGCTGCTCCAACAGCAGCCAAGAGATTTTCGCAATCATCAAGGACTTCATTGCACCAGCATCTACCACCAACTGCATCACCCACTCCCAAGACCTTTGTGACACTCCTTAGGAATTCTTCAGCAACAAAATCACAACTTTCTACAACTTCAACCAACAACCGAATCACAGCAAGGTCGCCTCCAGCCTTCCCACAGTAACTCAGAGAACACCATGAATACTTGGAAATCTATCACCATGGAAGAAACAGCCAAAATCATGACAACCATCCACTCCAGAGTCCAGCGGACCCGTGCCCCCACCACATCTAAAACTAGGGGGTCTCCCCAATCAGCAAAGGTCTCACTCGCATCCTAAACACCTCCATCGCCACCACCACCCTCCTGGAAACCTGGAAGCATGCAGCAGTCCACGCACTGCTAAAGAAACATTGGGCAGACCCACCCTGCTGACAAACTACCGCTCAATCTCCCTAATACCATACCCAGCCAAGGTCAGGTAAAAAAGCAATTAACAAGTGACTCGCAGGCCACCTCGACCTACACTAGCTCCACTCAACCAGATTTTATACCCAAGCACAGCACTGAGACAGCCCTCATCACAGTAACCGATGATATCTGAATGATCCTCAACTGAAGAAAAAAAAGCGGCCCTCATCCTGCTTAACCTCTTGACGATAATCAACACAGTCTCCCACTCCACCGTCATCAGAAGACTTCACGAGACAAGCATCCAAGGACCCACCCTCAACTAGTTCTGTTCCTGTCTCACTTGAAGAACACAGAAAGTCATCATGCCACTCTAAACTTCAAAAGACAGGAACCTCATCTGTGGTCCCAAAAGGATCATCTCTGAGCCCGACGCTATTCAATATCTACATGACTCCACTAGCCATCTTCGTCAGGTCATATCGTATCAACATTCTCTGAGGTGACACACAACTGATACCCTCCCTTATGGACAACACACCTGTGAGAAGAACCAATTTTGCCACCTGCATGACTAAAGTAGCCACTTGGCCTCCATACCTTAACAGTCGCATACATTTCCATCAACCCTTCAGACACCTCCGCTCGGCCGGACTTTCACTTGCACATGTACCCTGCATATACAGTAGCAGAGCAGGAGGTTGCACCTTATCTTACATTCCCCCCCAAAGAATGGAACGACCTCCCACAGCACATCAGAGCCTCCTCATTGCTTCTTGAGTTACACAAGAAGCTGAAGACCTGGCTTTTCCAATAACCTCCAAGGGGTCCTCTGCCCACCCTCCTACTAAGCATCTGGATACCCTCACAGGTGGTTAGTGTGCTATACAAATCGGCATAACATATCAGGTAGTGGTTAAATTCCCAACCTTGTGGTAGGTGCCCTCCTCTATTCTTCGTGGTGTTGGGGCACAGCAGTACCAACACTCGTCACCAAAATATGCATTCAGACACAGGAGTCAGACTGTATAAGCAACTCTTACTTACTGTGCCTCATTCACAGACTCTTAGTAATTGTCTGCACTGGAATCTTAACATACAAAACCCCAAGAGACTGTAAGCAACACTTGACATAGCTAACATTCTTCAGCATGACCCCACATCTTCCTATAAGGAGATGTGGCACCAGGGGCCTGATTGATAGTTGACCGCTAATAGAAAATCCACCAATTTCTGGAGAAAGTACTACATTTAAAATAGAATTCAGTGGTGAAATTGTCACTGGTGGAATCTCTTGTAGATTTAGCACTTCCTCTTGTAATTATAGTATTTTGCCCTAGTACCCTATATTAACTCGGCCTTGCAGAGCAGATGGTAAATGTCTGTGGCTTAGCAAAGGTCTCAAGGAAAGAAGCATCAGCCTTTTCTCTGCTGGGGCTCTTGCCTGAAGTACACAACAGGAATCTTTGCTTTTGAGTCTTCTGTCAGACTAATCGCCAACTTAAAAATAAGACTCGGAGTTTTATTGGGCTAAAGGTTTGACCTTTTTCCGTGGTGTTAGTTAAGGAAGGCGGGTTCAGGGCAAAAAGATACAGGAAGGGAACCAACCTGGAAGCACTAGGGCTATGATATGTTCACAATGTCCAACTAAATAAAATAAAATTAATGCACATGTGTAGAACAATTCTAAGTCTGACATGGTCCACAGAGTTTGTTATCTATTCTATTACAATAAGAGACATCTTACACTTTGGACAGATGGAAATGCCTTCTGCAAAACAGAGGCTTTATTTACTGAGCTGCCAGTCCTACAGTTCTTCTCTGTCAGAATTTCATGACAGGTCTCGGTAATAGAGGTGTACGAAATTCTTATTTGTGGACTGCAGCAGTGCCTGTTTAGAGGCAATGGGGAGATGACATGCCTCCGGTGAGCCTCGCCTGGCCATGAAAACAAGCAGGGAAGCATATAAATAGAAAAATCCCCCAAAGCTATTCCCTGGCCCCAGTCAGCTGTCACCATTAGATGAAAAATGTCAAAGTACCATCAGGGCTAGAGAGTCACCTGGTCACAAACGATAGATCTGGCAAGTCAAAAACAAACATAGATCAAAAAGAAATATTTCAGAAAGCATCCCAGTAGTGAGCAGCTGCTAAAAATGTCTAAGTCTGGTAGTATTTACCTGGCGCAGTAACTACAAACTATTGTTAGGAAGCCACAAAAATATTATTCTAGCACTGAATTTAAATTGCGCTGAACGATTTGCTTTGCATTTGGCAATATTCGTTGGTGATTTGTCACACAACAACTAAAATGCGAAAGTGTTCAACCTGTGTGCTAGCCTAGATAAAAGTCAATACAAGGAAGCCTGTGCAAACTTTATAAACATCTATATTGAATGTTCTTATATTGTATTGCGACCTCTCTACTCACCTGTAATTTAAATAAATAGCATACACACTCCAGTTTAACAGCTTGTTGCAGATGACTTGTGATGTGACTGTGCGTGCGGCTAAAACAAGATAACGTGAAAGTCGGTGAGAACAATCACATCTGAGGATTGAACAAATAAATTGAAGTCTGGATTTCTAGCTCTCTTCTTAGAATGTTTCCAGGAAATGACATACATACGTTAGTGATAAGGAAGCGTTCTGGTAGTGTTTGTATGTATTGCTTCCCCAATATGCATTACAAGAAAGCAGCATGTTTCACAACATTTTGAAAGTGGCTTAGACTCTTTAACTTGTTTTTAAGGCAAATTACAAACTAGATATTGGTGTGTTTATTTTCAGACAACAGATTTAATTTTTCAATACATACCAGCAACCAGAGAATGTCGTTCAATAAAACGATAAAGAGGGGAAGGATTTAAAGCAGGATTGCAGAGATTGTGATGATATGGGTGGCCATGTATATTACTCCTTGAATCATGGACGTCATTAGGGATCGCCAGGGGACACAGCTGCGACCTCTGACTTACACCCTGTGACCCCTAGCATTGTGCTTGGGACTTCTGACCTGAGAAGAGAATAACACACTTGCAAAACAATCATTTGTTGTTGCAAGTGGAGAACATCCCAAAAAAAGAACAAGCATTGGCAAAGCCAATAGGTCTCGCTTTTGTGAGAGTTAGAGCTATTAGTGTTGTAAATGACAATGTCTTTAACCCATGTGTTATAGAGTCAAATGGGTGTTTATGTGGTGTGGAATGGAATTATGTGGGTGGATTGGAATTCTTAGTTGTGGAATTGTGTGGTGTGGAATAGTGTGTTGTGGTGTGGATTTGTGTAGTGGGATTATGTGGCATGATTTGCAGTGGATAGCAATGTTATGGTATTGATTGTACTGGAATTATGTGGAGTGGAATTGCGTGTCATGGAGTGTAATTATGTGGCTTGGTATTTTGTGTTGTGGATTGGTATGTTGTGGAGTTTAATTATGTGGCGTGCTGTTGAATTTTGTGGCATGATGTGGAATTCAGTGGTGTGGATTGGATGTATGTGGTGTGCTGTGTATTTGTGTTGTTGTGTTGAATTATGTGTTTTGTTGTCAAATTATGTGGTGTGGAATGGAAATGTGTGGAGTGGAATTGTATGGCGTGGAACTATGTTGCGTTGAGTGAAATTATGCTGATTGGAATTATATGGCATGGTGTGGAGTGTGTTTATGTGGATATTTGCTATGTGGCAAAGAGTGGTTTTATGAGGGGTGTATTTATGCAGTATTGAATAGAGTGTAATTATGTGGAGTTGAATCATATTGCGTTGACTGGTATTATGTGGAGTGTAATTATGTTGGGTGGTGTTGAATTGTGTGGCAGTGAATTGTGTTGTGTAGAAGTAGGTGTTATTTTCTCACCTTCCTAATTGAGTTTGCTGCTTAATAAAGGACTATTATTACGAGTAAAAAACAAAGCACAGGTAAAAAATCCACAGCATGTGTGCATTTAAGAAATAGATTTTAACATTGACTGCCTATGAGGCAATGCTTCAGTGATCACCTCTCCTATACCTCCCCCTACTACCCAAACTAAAAGGCTTGTTAAAGAGGTGCACACATGCGCAGTTTCACAGCGAGAGACCTAGGGGCCGATTCCGATCTCGGTCGGAGGCGCACCCAATACCATTCGGTCGGGAAAAAAGCCATGCGAATGCCTGTTTCCCGACCGATCCGTACATCATTCCGAACGAGTAAGTACGATGCGCACAACAGCATAGAATCCGGCCGAGTCGTACTCACCCAATCCAGGTCCTGTTCTCCGACCGAGGCGAATCCGGAAACGCAGAATCGAGTCGCACGGAAGGGAAAATGCAGCCCCGTCCGGCCGAACAAGTACGATGCGCTTTCCGTACGCGCCCGAACCCGTCGCTACGTCCGGCACGTCAAAGCTTCCGGAGAGGCGCACATAAGCTCCGATTCGCGCCACAACACGATCCACGGCTACGAGGCGAACACGCCAGCGACGAGGACGACGCGAAGCAACGAGAAAGACGAGCGAGACAGAACCAACCATGAATCCCTTCGTCCCGATCCTACCAATATTCTACATTTACTACCGGAACAGGCACGGACGCGTACGGCGCAGAAGGTAAGTCAGACACCAACCACAAAAACATACAACACGTACACGACACATCACACACACACAGAGGGATGCAGAATTTACTTACCGCAACAGCAGCACCATAGGGGCGGGATGCCCATCACCAATGCCACATATGCATACAGGGGCCTGGATGCGCACCACCACTACCACCCCTACCCAGGGGGCTGGATGCCAACCACTACTACCACCCTTAGCCATGGGGGTGCCAGATGCCCACCACTACTACCACCCTTACCCAGGGGGGCTGGATGCCTACCACTACTACCACCCTTAGCCAGGGGGTGCCAGATGCCCACCACCACTACCACCCTTACCCAGGGGGCTGGATGCCTAACACTACTATCACCCTAAGCCAGGGGGGCTGGATGCCTACCACTACTACCACCCTTAGCCATGGGGGTGCCAGATGCCCACCACTACTACCACCCTTACCCTGGGGGGCTGGATGCCTACCACTACTACCACCCTTAGCCATGGGGGTGCCAGATGCCTACCACCACTACCACCCTTAGCCAGGGGTAGCTGGATGCCTACCACTACTACCACCCTTAGCCAGGGGGCTGGATGCCTACCACAACTACCACCCTTACCCAGGGGGGCTGGATGCCTACCACTACTACCACCCTTAGCCATGGGGGTGCCAGATGCCCACCACCACTACCACCCTTACCCAGGGGGCTGGATGCCCACCACTACTACCACCCTTAGCCAGGGGGTGCCAGATGCCTACCACTACTACCACCCTTAGCCAGGGGGGCTGGATGCCTACCACTACTACCACCCTTAGCCAGGGGTGCCAGATGCCCACCACTACTACCACCCTACCCAGGGGGGCTGGATGCCTACCACAACTACCACCCTTACCCAGGGGGGCTGGATGACTACCACTACTACCACCCTTAGCCAGGGGGTGCCAGATGCCCACCACCACTACCACCCTTAGCCAGGGGGCTGGATGCCTACCACTACTACCACCCTTAGCCAGGGGTGCCAGATGCCCACCACCACTACCACCCTTACCCAGGGGGGCTGGATGCCTACCACTACTATCACCCTAAGCCAGGGGGCTGGATGCCTACCACTACTACCACCCTTACCCAGGGGGCTGGATGCCTACCACTACTCCCACCCTTAGCCAGGGGGTGCCAGATGCCCACCACTACTACCACCCTTACCCAGGGGGCTGGATGCCTACCACAACTACCACCCTTACCCAGGGGGCTGGATGCCTACCACTACTACCACCCTTAGCCATGGGGGTGCCAGATGCCCACCACTACTACCACCCTTACCCAGGGGGGGCTGGATGCCTACCACTACTACCACCCTTACCCAGGGGGGGCTGGATGCCTACCACTACTACCACATCTACCCATGGGGGCTGGATGCCTACCACCACTACCACCCTTACCCAGGGGGCTGGATGCCTGTCACTACTACCACCTCTACCCATGGGGGGCTGGATGCCTACCACCAACACCACCCCCACTCATAGGATGGACAATGCATGACACAACCAGCACACCACAACCTAGGGAATGCAAGAAAAAGACATCCCCCAAACACCATGACAAGCGTGTGTAGACTGTGTCAAATGCCTACAACACTGAACATGACTTTGAACATACAATGTGACCCCCTATCACATGTGCCACACATATATGTGTGTGGCCCCCACAATGCAAGCAGGCCATGACCATTGTGGCAATGGGGTCCAAAACCCCATCATCACAGTGACCAAAAGGTAAGTGTGGGGTCCATAGCTGAAGCACATTTTGAACATTGTGGCAATGGGGTCCAAACCCCATCATCACAGTGACCAAAATGGAAGTGTGGGGTCCATAGCTGAAGCACATTTTGAACATTGTGGCAATGGGGTCCAAACCCCCATCATCACAGTGACCAAAAGGTAAGTGTGGGGTCCATAGCTGAAGCACATTTTGAACATTGTGGCAATGGGGTCCAAACCCCCATAATCACAGTGACCAAAAGGTAAGTGTGGGGTCCATAGCTGAAGCACATTTTGAACATTGTGGCAATGGGGTCCAAACCCCCATCATCACAGTGACCAAAAGGTAAGTGTGGGGTCCATAGCTGAAGCACATTTTGAACATTGTGGCAATGGGGTCCAAACCCCCATCATCACAGTGACCAAAAGGTAAGTGTGGGGTCCATAGCTGAAGCACATTTTGAACATTGTGGCAATGGGGTCCAAACCCCCATCATCACAGTGACCAAAATGTAAGTGTTGACAAAGAAAAAGCTGCAACTGCCAAACTGCATGGATGATTCCTGGTCACAGAACATAAAACACATCAGTGGCAAAGTAGTGCATGTGTCCCATTGCAACATAGATTGGGGAGGCAAATACTGCAGTGCAAATAAGACATACCTTTGGCCATGTGCAGACAAACAACACCCATGGGGGCTGACACAGTCAACATTCATCAATGACACAATGACAGAAGTGACCATCAGAATGCAGACCCACATATTTGCACCAATGGGCACACAAATGCAGATACCCTGTGGAGACTGTAGATGTGAGGTGAACAGATACCATACCATGGCAGCAATGGGACACACAAACCATGATCATTGTGCTGACTGATGACCTAGGAGTCCCAGGGACAGCAGGGGAAACCCACCAAACAACATACAGCCAATGGCACACCTAAGATATGCCAATGCAGTGGTGCAGATGCACAAACACAAACAGGCAGACCCACACTGCACATCAAACACAACAGGTGAGGGGGTGCCAGTGTCCCCAGGCAACCACACAACACATGAGGAGGCCTGAATACCAATTATACAGATGTGCATACAGTGCCACACAAAGGTAACTCATGGATCCAAATCCCCTATGTGGGCAATCAGGCATTGTCAGATGAGAGGGAGCACAAATCACACATGTCACACAGGCACGTAGGAACAGCAACTGACACAGCAAGACACAGACACACCACAGCACTACCCCCAGGGCCCCCACAATGTGGTGACCCTGGGCTGCATTACAATCCCACTGTGATGACAAAGCTAAATGTCGTTCACACTGTGAACCACAGTCATGTGTCCTGAGCAACAAACTACCATCACACCTACACAAGCACAAATCAATCAGCCCGGCCAGTAAGCCAAGGCCAACATGGAGGCAGGGGTCTAGCCGGGCAACAACTCTCATCTGCACACACTCAACACCACACACCTCGACCTCCAACAATGTGCAGCAGTGAAGCACACATGCACTGGTGACATTGCACATGCACCCATGACAATCCCAGGGTGGTGGGTGGGAACCAAGGTGCAGAAACACATCACACATGGCCACTCAACAAGACTCCTGAATGTCTGACACACTGCACACTACGCTGTACATGGACATGACGGCAATACCACACCAACCAATGGGATCCCAGCCACAGTCACACACCAATGAAGAAGCCAAGGTCACCCACAAAGAACACACATAGACAACAACCAACATTGCAGCCCGGACCCTGAGGAGTGCCAGCAGTCACACACACAACGTGTCACAATCACTGAAAGATAACACAAACTGGAAATCACATGACAGGTGTAAACAACAAGTGCCAAGGGAAACCTGACTGTGACCCATCTGCGTCTGCACACAAACTCAGCCCTGACAGCAAACACACCTATGGGTGACACCCTGATGACCAGTAATGTGCCATGCACCCACATCACAGAGAACCCAGGGAGAAGACTTTGGGGGAACATAGGTCAACTCAGCAAGCATCACAAACAGGTACAACACTAGGGATCACAGCATGCACAGCAAAGCGGAAGTGAACACACAGACATGCTCATACAACACAGACCTTGGGCGCAGGCAATGTCACAGGAGTACACACTGCCATGAGGGGACACCACTCCTGTGTGAGGAAAGCTGTGCCATATGTTGCCTCAGTAGGGCCCCATCATGTCAGCTGAGCACTTGGTCACACAATCAACAATTAGCACCAAATGAAGGCTCCCGTCACATCAGCCTGGTCATGGGAGTGCCAACGAAATCATCAGCACAGATCCAACACACTTGTATAGCAATGTTGCACTGACAACACAGATGAGTCCTTCCCCATTGATGCCCAAACCTGCATGTCCAGTGGAGATGGCCACACGGTCAGGGAAGTAGACAGAATTGAACAATGGCGCAGGCACAACAGATGTGCAGGGGTGGAAGCCACAGATGTGAAATTGCTAATGTAAGTAGGAAATCCCATTGCCAAATACTGAACACATGACACCCTCAGATGCTGCTATGGATGACATGGATACACCACAGGATAGGACACATTCCCCCTGGACCACATGTGTTCCTGCACAGTAACACTTCATTATCATGAGACCAAATATCACCATCGCTGCAGCAAGGGCATGGTTAGCATCATCAACAACATGTACATCAGAAGCATAAGCACTAGAGAACAGAAAGTTGCTTTATTCAGCATATGTGTGTCCAAAAACTCAGAGAACAGTAATGCTCCAACAAAGGCCAATGGCCAGTCCATCAAGTAAGTCAATACAGGGTGACAGTGGCAGATGTCACCCTACGCATGCCTGCACTGCACAAAACCAGGGACAATCCACTAGGAGGGGCAACCGTGGGGGCAGGCCAGGCACCGCAGGGACAGAATCAGGGCTCACCAGGAGGAGGCAGGGAAGGGGTGGTGGGTGCTGGAGAGCCACTGACAACTGCAGTGGAGGTGTCTGACATGGTGTGTGCCGGCACAACTGGGGGCATGACTCAGATGTTGTGGGTGCCGGCACGACTGCAGTGGACCCTGCAGATGGAGTGGACAGGTCCGCCACTGCAGTGCCCAAGTCAGACAGGGTGGTAGTGGACTCCACTGCAGTGCCTACCACCAGGGGAGGAGAATGGGGAACAGGCAAGGTGGGCTGGACAGAGGGGGAGGACACCCTCACCACATCAGTGGCACAGACAAGCGCAGCGGGGGTGTGGTGCCGGGAGAGCAAGTGGCAGGGGGAGAAGGCCGGATCCTCTTGGGGATGGTATATCTGTGGGTGGGGGAACCTGGGGCAGGGTGTGGTGGGGGCACCTGTGGAGTGGGGGCCTGAGGGATGGAGGAAGGAGACCTGGTGCCTGAGCTGCAGGGCGGCGGCGGGGTCTTGCTCTTACGACTCCGGGGGACTTGCGGGTGGGGGCCTCAGTCTGTCTGCGCCTGGGGGAGGGTGTCCGGGGGCGAGGGCACTCTGCTCCATGTGGGTGGGCTTCCTCTTCCCCCTGAATGCTGTATCAGCTGGATCGGAGGGGAAGAGGCCGAGGTCACTGAGGAAGAGCCGCTGGGTCTTTGGGGTTGCAGGTGAGGCAAGGGAGGGTGCTTTGGAGGGAGAGGCAACTGAGGACTGCGCAGTGCTCGTGGATGTGTGTGTGTGTTCCAGGGCCCCATCCCCTGTGAGTCTGGTTTCAGTCCCCTGACTGTGCGTGCGTGTGCGTTTTGTTTGTGGCGTGTGTGTCTGTGTGCTGGACGTGTGTGTGCTGGTGTGTGCCTGTGCCGGTGTGTGTGTGCTTGGGACGGGTAAGGTGCTGGGGAGTGTGGATGGAGCAGAGGCAGGAGGGGTGAGGGACTGTCTGAGGAGGGACACTGCTGCCGTCAGGGAGGAGTCCATGGACCTATTGCCCCTCTGTAGGTCAGACATGCCCGATGAGATGCCCTCCATGAACGACACCAGCTGAGTCAACAGAGCGGTGTGCGCATGGAGGACACTCAGCATGGCTGTCTGCCCTACATGGAGCTGGCGAAGGAGGTACACAGACTCCTCACTCAGGGCAGCAGGGGACACAGGGGCAGGGGGTGCGGTGCCTGGCCCAAAGGAGACACGCTCCCGAACATGGGAGCCTCCACGGACCTGGGGAATGGGAGCCGATGGGAGGGCGGTGGTGGTGCTGGTGGTGGCGGGGACAGCAACACTAGCTGGGGTGTGGTGGCTGCTGACACCCGCCTCCATAAGGGAGTCATCCTCCGAGCCGCTGTGGTCCTCAGCTGAGGTGGATGCTGCTGAGGACTCCTCGGTGTGGCTCCCCTCGCCCTCCGTGCCACTGGGTCCCTCCGACCACTCCTCGGCTGCTGACCCAGTCTGGCTCTCCGGCTCCTCCTGGTCCGTGGAGCTGTCCCCTTCCGTGGCCGTGGATGTATCTGCAAACAATGGGGAAACAGACAGACATCAGTCACCTGCACCAAACGCACACACCACTGTGAGCACAGCACATTACAGAGCAAGCCCTGGCATCATTAGTTGAACATTGCTAAAAGTGCCCTAACTGAACAGGAGAAGCCAATTGTCAGTCTGATGCCAACCATGGCACTCACATCCCACATGGCCTTGCACCCATCTGTCTGGTGTCTGTTGGATAGCAACACCCCAGTGTGGACACATGCACCACCTACACAGTAGTTGGACAGTGCAGAGGACACGGTGTAGCATGTGGACATGCACACATCACAACTCTTGCCACTGAGTCAGTACAGGTTTCCGGATGAAAGGGATGCCCAGAGTCAAATAGGAAATGCATGTGATGCATACCAGCGACAGACACCATGATGCACCCATGTCCTGATAGCCATCGCCACAATGGTGTGCATGTAGCACATGTCACTCCCCTGCAGGATCACCAATAAGTAGACACATGCCATGGCGGAGGCATGACTGCTAAGTCATACATCACTGTCTCAGTGATGTATGACTTGGCAGCCAGACAACAACACTCTGCACTGTGTCACAATAGTAGGTCATGGGGAATGCAAGTCCTGGAGCTGCACAAGTGCACATGTACATCCCCCACACAACACATCATCTTAACCCTCATCTGTCCAGGTCATACCGATTGGACATATGGGAGACCTGTGACACTACCCTCTGAACCTGAGCCCCTCACAATCTGCTGTGAATGGGAAACAGCTGCCTGAACTTCACATTCGCATACCCCAGTCTGCACGGGCAGCTGATCAAACACCTATGTGACACACAAGTATCGTCTCCTATGGTCACATCTCCAGTGGCATGCTGAGCCCCTACCGAGAAACACCCCAGCAGTCCTGGCAACAAATCCACAGCACACTGACACAGAGGCAGACACCTGAGGGGTCAAATCACTGAGCACAACGTGTCAGCTGATACCCGGGAGTGGGAGTACAGGTGTATTGGATGGGCTGGAGTAGGCATGACTGTCCTGCCCCACATGAATGAGGGATGAGCCCTGGACAGTGGATAGCTGGCTATGTATGTGTGACACACGTAATCTGCACACTCCTGGGGCCCAAACATTGCTCCCACCCGCTGCATGGGTGTGTGCCAGATACCCCAGGCACATGTGGTGGCTCAGCTCAGCAAGTGGACCGCATATCAAAGCAACACGCAGATTACATGTCCGAACACAGGCATTGTGTGAACAATGGACCCACCCATGATGCCCACAACAGAGTTAGGGAAACAGATGCTGTCCCCCACCTTGAGTGAAGCAAACTGCAAGGACACAGTCCCAAGTGACACAATTCCCTGAATGTAAGGGCCACACCTGGGTATCAGATGAGGAGTGGGCAGTGCACAATAGAGGGACATGGCTCCTGGACAACATGACTGCTGTACTGTGGCAGTTTAACCAGGCCAGAGGAGGGCACATAGCATGTAATACAGAGTTCACAGTGCAGTCTTTGACTCACCCCCTCCTTGCTGCTGTCTGGCCTTCAGCTGCCCATCCAGGTCTGGAAACACCACCGCCAGGATCTAGAGCATGTGGGGGTCAGGGTCCGTGTTCCGCCCCTCCTGCGAGGAGGCGACAGCTTCAGCTGGACCCGTGCAATCCTCCGGGTCCAGCCCTGAAGGTCCTGCCACCTCTTCTGGCAGTTGCGGATCCGGCGCTTGTAGACCCCCACGGATCGGACAGCCCGGACGATGTCCTTCCAGATCTCCTGCTTCCGATGGGCATTAACCTGTCAGGATGACAAAGTGAAAAGGCCATTACTACACATGCAACATATCCGTGCATGACACAGTTGTATATACATGTCTCAATCACAGGGGCACATGATGTACACAGGCAGTGCAACGCTGCCCATGGACAGTTTGCCAGAAGTCACTACATGGTATCATTGCATGGGAAGTAAAACCTTGTTCAAATGCACTGTCACTGCACCATACCTGTCCAGTGCATGTCACTACACACTATGGGGGGTGACAACTACTCAGTGAGCCTGCTAGCCAGTGGCGTGCAGACTTTCAGCCTTGCTAGTCAGACAAAATGCACATTCAGAAAGGCAGTGCACAGAACACTCACCTGCTCCCCTGGTGTCCCATACAGCTTGCTGTACTGTGGAAGTAGGCTGTCCAGCAGGGCCTGGTTCTCCTCAAGGCTGAAGGCTGGGGCTCTCTCCACAGTACGTGCCATTGCAGGGTCCAGAGGGGGCAGAGACAGCAGCAGTGCAGTGGCAGATGTCGTCCTGGAGCATGTAGTGCAGGCAAGTGAGCTCTCAGGGGAACAGCCAGCAATATATATGTGCTGCAGAGGCAGATACTGTCCCATGTGTCCAAAGTGATAGGTCCAAGTCGTTTGCATCTTCTGAATCTGGCCAATCCATGGAATAGCAGCACCAATACACGCCCACAGCATCCTTCAAATCTTCAACTTCATGACATACATGATTTTGCAACATTGTTGTGGGTGACCAACTGAATTTCCAGCAACCGACTCGTTCGAATTTCGAAACGCGTCCGTTGCCAGGCTAGGCCATTGACAATGGGTGCGCACCGATCGGTCCATTGCTGTTCAACGCGTACAGGGGTACAACGCGTACCCGCACACATTGAATGCAATGGGCCGGCCGGGTGCACCGATCGGTCCATTGCTGTTCAACGCGTACAGGGGTACAACGCGTACCCGCACACATTGAATGCAATGGGCCGGCCGGGTACACCGATCGGTCCATTGCGGTTACAACGCGTACAGGGGTACAACGCGTACCCGCACACATTGAATGCAATGGGCCGGCCGGGCACACCGATCGGTCCATTGCGGTACAACGCGTACAGGAATATCGCGCGTACCCGCACACATTGAATGCAATGGGCCGGCCGGGTGCACCGATCGGTCCATTGCTGTTCAACGCGTACAGGGGTACAACGCGTACCCGCACACATTGAATGCAATGGGCCGGCCGGGCACACCGATCGGTCCATTGCAGTACAACTGCGTACAGGGGTACAACGCGTACCACACACATTGAATGCAATGGGCCGGCCGGGCGCACCGATCGGTCCATTGCGGTACAACGCGTACAGGGGTACAACGCGTACCCGCACACATTGAATGCAATGGGCCGGCCGGGTGCACCGATCGGTCCATTGCTGTTCAACGCGTACAGGGTACAACGCGTACCCGCACACATTGAATGCAATGGGCCGGCCGGGTGCACCGATCGGTCCATTGCTGTTCAACGCGTACAGGGGTACAACGCGTACCCGCACACATTGAATGCAATGGGCCGGCCGGGCACACCGATCGGTCCATTGCGGTACTAACGCGTACAGAGGTACAACGCGTACCCGCACACATTGAATGCAATGGGCCGGCCGGGCACACCGATCGGTCCATTGCGGTACAACGCGTACAGGGGTACAACGCGTACCCGCACACATTGAATGCAATGGGCCGGCCGGGTGCACCGATCGGTCCATTGCTGTTCAACGCGTACAGGAGTACAACGCGTACCCGCACACATTGAATGCAATGGGCCGGCCGGGTGCACCGATCGGTCCATTGCTGTTCAACGCGTACAGGGGTACAACGCGTACCGCGCACATTGAATGCAATGGGCCGGCCGGGCACACCGATCGGTCCATTGCGGTACTACGCGTACAGGAGTACAACGCATACCCGCACACATTGAATGCAATGGGCCGGCCGGGCACACCGATCGGTCCATTGCGGTACTACGCGTACAGGGGTACTACGCGTACCGCACACATTGAATGCAATGGGCCGGCCGGGTGCACCGATCGGTCAATTGCTGTTCAACGCGTACAGGGTACAACGTGTACCCGCACACATTGAATGCAATGGGCCGGCCGGGTGCACCGATCGGTCCATTGCTGTTCCACGCATACAGGGGTACAACGCGTACCCGCACATTGAATGCAATGGGCCGGCCGGGCACACCGATCGGTCCATTGTGGTACAACGCGTACAGGGGTACAACGCGTACCCGCACACATTGAATGCAATGGGCCGGCCGGGCACACCGATCGGTCCATTGCGGTTACAGCGCGTACAGAGGTACAACGCGTGCCCGACACATTGAATGCAATGGGCCGGCCGGGCACACTGATCGGTCCATTGCTGTTCAACGCATCCCTGTACAAGTGACTGGCATATGTCACCATGCCTGTCTCAGATGAACATATGCCAGCCACAGATAGCTCCCAGGGAGTGAGGGGCACACCTACAACACCACAGCCTGTCCAAACTGTATCATAAGGCATGTAAGGCTGCATTTCCTATTGTGTGTATGTTGGTGTACATGTTGTCCTGTGGGTGTCACCTGGGGGCAGCCACCCCCAGGCTGTGCACGTGTTCATGGGGACAGGATCCTGGGTGTTACGTGTACATGACCACTGTGATGTGCAACTGTTCATATCTGTGCATGTGCCATGGTCACATTTCACGGTGGTGTATGTGTATGTCATGTCACATACCCCGTGAGTCCCATGTGGGACGGTATGTTTGAGCCAGGGTGTCCCAGTGGCACAATAGTGATGGTCCTCCACAGTCTGTGTGCATGTAGTGTTTACAATGTCTCTGATTTCATGTGCACAATGGGAGACAGTCTCCACATCCACGTTGTGTGTGCATGGACTTTGATGTTGTGCGTGTGTGTGTCACAGACGTCCATGTCTGTCCTGCAGAGGCAAGTGGAACCACTACCTGTGGGGGTCATGGTTGTTTTGCTGTGGTGTATATCATGATACTCCATGTAATGCCAGTGTCCATGTGGCAATACAGGGTCCCTGGGAATGTACCTGTCGTTGAGCTGTGATGCCTGGGGCACATCTGTCCTCACATGTCACTGTGGGGGGTGATTGTGACATGGCAGCAGGAGATGGGAACTGTGACACGGCCTCATGATATCCAATGGGCCAACCTGGGACTTATTGATGCCACTTGTTGAACCGTGATGACAGATGTTGGCCATGTATGTACCATACATGTCCTTACGGAACTGCACACTTCATGTAGTTGTGCCTCATAATGATGTATGATGTGATATTGAGTGTGTTCAATGCCGCATATGTGGGGTGACTGACAATCTTGCTTTCTTCTCCTCTGCACTGCAGGGCTCCTGCTGTCCATAGACCATTCCCAGACCTGGCAACGATGGTGGAACAGGACAGCATCCGACGGTACCGCTTCACCAGGCAGCTGATTGAGGATTTGGCAGTGCAGTTGGCCCCACATTTGCAGCCTGGCCGGCCGTATCCTACAGCGCTGACCCCCAAGGTGAAGGTGATGGCAGCCCTACACTTCTTTGCCACCGGTACCTTCCAACATACTGTGGCGACTGCTGGTGGGATGTCACAGACCATGTTCAGCCGTGTGCTCCACGATGTTTTGGAGGCAATGTTGCTATACCTGAACCGGTACATCTATTTCCCTAGACTGCAACGACTCACTGACGTGAAGAGTGACTTCTATGCCCTGGGGAGGATGCCGCATGTCATTGGCTCCATTGATGGGACACATGTGGCTTTGGTACCACCACAGGCCCAGGAGCAGGCCTACCGTAACCGCAAGCACTACCACTCGGTCAATGCACTGGTGGTGTGTCTTGCAGATATGACCATCTCACACGTGTGTGCCCGTTTCCCTGGTTCAGCACACGATGCCTTTGTGATGAGGAGTAGTCGCATCCCCAGGATGATGGCACAGATGCAGAACCAGCGTGCCTGGCTTGTCGGTGTGTACTGACTTTGTGCCATTGTGTGTGATCTGATCTGTAGTATTCCGCCCACTTTTCCAAGTCAGCTAATGTGCACTTGTCTGTCCGTAGGTGACTCGGGATACCCCAACATGTCGTGGTTGCTGACACCCCTCAGGAACCCTGTGACACCAGCCCAGATGCGCTACAATGAGGCACATGGTCGGACCAGGAGAGTGATTGAGCGGACATTTGGTCTCCTGAAGAGCCGCTTCCGCTGCCTCGACAAGACAGGAGGGTCCCTCCCATATGCCCCAGCGAAGGTGTGCAAGATTATCATCGTCTGCTGCATGCTCCACAACCTGGCAGTGCGGAAGGAGTTGCCTCTCATCCAGGATGACAATGACCAACATCCGCCACCTGTGGAGGATCCTGGCCTGGACCACGATGCCAGTGATGATGATGATGATGGTGATGTCCGCACACAGCTCATCACCAACTTCTTTAGCTGAATGTGAGTATCCTGAGGTGTCATGTCAATGATGTGAGTTGGCATGATATGTGTAGGTGGTGCTCTGGTGCTGTTGGAGTGTGTCCATGGGCTACTTGACTGGATGTGTGTAGCGATGTGTGCTTACAGGTGGTCTGTACTCCCCAACAGTGTTGACATGCTAACTTGGTTCTGGGTGGGTATCTTGTAACATGTATTGTGCATGAGTTTTGCTGTTCTGTCCTGTTCTCCATTGCTTTTGACTGTGTGTCATTTCTGTCCTTCACAGGGTACTTTCAGATTCGTTTGGTCAACTGTGTCCACCGACGACGTGATTGTACTTCCAGGGTGGTAGCTGTTGTGTCCCTACAGGTGATGTGCGCCACACCCATGGACTTCCTTCCTTCTACAGTTGTTGACTGTGTGCCCGCTGCCAGGTGGGATTACCTTGCATCTGTAGTGGTTACGACATGTTGCAACTGTGTAATAAACCTGTGCTTCACTTTGTGATGTGCGTTGTCTGTGGTCACACATTTGACTGCCATTTGCTTACTGCACCTGTGGGCTACTTGACTACAACTGGGAATAGGTGTGGTGTCTGTGCATTGCACCGTCTTTCCTGGCAACATCAGTGTAGGCAATGAGTCAGATGGCCTAGGTGTGTATGTGTTGTGTAGCCCTGGTGGTGTGTCTCCCTCATATGTGTCACGTTGCCATTACTCACATGCCTGTGTTGTACTTGCTGTTGCAGTTCGCATACACAGTGTAATTTTGCAGTTCATCATCCCCATGACAGCACCCACGTTGGAATCACAACAGAGGCAAGTATGGTGTATTAGTGTGTTTATTGTGATACATTTGTGTGAATAGTGCATAGGATGGTTAGTGCTGTACATTTATATTGCAATCAGAAGTTCCTAGATGAATTGAAAGTCCTGGTAGACAAAATCCCCAGTATCGGGGCCACAGTTGTCTGAGACATTGGTCCAACTTGTACTCCCCATGTCATGTGTGGGAGTTGTGTTTGCCGTCAACAGGGTGAACAGTTTGTGCACAAAGGTGAACATCCAGAACAGGTTCAGGCTTCCTGGGGGTTGCACTTGGCCATCGGCCTCTCACTTGCCCCTCCTCGGACGACCCCTCTTCTTTGGGGGGCCCCTCAAGTACAGGCTGCTGCGGTGCAGGGGACTCTCCGCCAGAGTCATCCTCCCTCCCTGTGGCAGTTGCAGTTTGTTCAGCACCAGATGTTGTTGGCACACAGGGAGGTGTAGACTGGTTGCTGTTCATCTGGCGGAGGCATTGTAATATGTCCCTATGCACCGCCGTCATCTCTTGCAGTGTGTCCCACTTGGACTCCACGCGGGACATGTGTGAGTCCAAGCGGGCATGATGGGCAGCCTGCTGCTGTTTCATGTCTCTGAGGAGCCCCACTACTTGGCTGAGATCTCCGGTGCTGGACTGGTACGCATCGGCTATGCGTGCCAGTTGTGGGTCATCATGCACACCAGACACCTCTGCAAGCAGCGACCTCTGTCTCCCACCCCTCCCACCACCCCTGCCGACATGTGCAGTGCGTGCAGTGGCACGCACAGATGACCCTGGTCCCCCTTGGGGGTTGGTGGTGGTGGTGGTGTCCATGGACCCACGTTGGTCCAGGGTCCCTGTGCTGGTGGTGCTCCTTGTTCTGTCCATGTCGGCAGGGATGGTATTTGTGGTGACAGTCGTTGGAGGGGTGGGTGCAGGGGGTGCAGCTGGTGGTCCTGCTGGTGCTGCAGCTGGTGGTCCTGCTGGTGCTGCATGTTGACTTGCACCGGAGGTGCCAGGTTGGTCTTCTTCATCCGAGGAGGGCAGAGGCTGTTCGACACCAGTGAGCTCCGTATCCTCTTGAGCCTGGGACTGGGACTCCTCAGCGTCTGCTGCTGTGTCCCCATCATCACCTGTTTTTGGGAGACACACACAATGTATGTTATGTTTCTGCAGGCATCAATGGTTGACACACCTGACAGTTGTGACTGTGCCTCTGGGTGAGGGCCTGTACATTGCATTGTCCTAAGTTGTCACAGTCAGGGGTTGATATTGGTGTAGCACATTGTCCTGCATTATTTGGGCATGTCTATGTATTTGTTGGGGTGTGAACATGGTCTGCATTGGTTGTATTTGGTTGACAGCCGGCCCTCCTTCCCACCCAGCCAGTCAGTTATCCCACCATGGACTGTGCTTGCATTGCAGGGAGTGAAAGTTGTCTTTCAGGATGTCAGTCAGTGGTGTCCTGCTGTTGGTTGTTGCACAGTTGCCAGCAGGGCCTTGTGCTCCCCACAGCAGTAGCCAGTGTCAGCCATCTTGTGAGTCCTTTTCCACTCCCTGTGATGTGAGCATGGTTGTGGGTGGTGTTGATGGGCCAGTTGTGAGGCTGAGCAATATCTGTGCCTACTACTCCCATCATGCTATTGCCTCCACCCCCTTCCCAGCATGCCCATCCTTCCTTCCTTTTGACTCTGCTTCCCTGTGGGGTGGGCTGCCTGTGCTGACAGGATGGCTGGGAGTGTTGTCCTGGCAGTTGTTTGGCTAAAAGTCCCAAGAGTGTCCCTGTGCTTCACACAACATAACCCAGGGTGGTGGTTCTTTGTGGGATCTTGAGTTAGGATGTGAGGCATTGCATTCTCCCAGGTGGGTTATGTGGAGTTTGTGTTGAGGGGGTGTGTGAGGGGAGGTGCTTGTGACTATGGTCAGTGCTGCAAGTCCTCCTTCCCACCCAGCCAGATATCCCACCATGGAACGTGCTTCCATTGCAGGGAGTGCAAGTTGTCTTTCAGGATGTCAGTCAGTGGTGTCCTGCTGTTGGTTGTTGCACAGTTGCCAGCAGGGCCTTGTGCTCCCCACAGCAGTAGCCAGTGTCAGCCATCTTGTCAGTTGTTTTCCACTCCCTGTGATGTGAGCATGGTTCAGGGTGGTGTTGATGGGACAGTTGTGGGGGTGAGCTATGTCTGTGACTACGACTCCCATGATGCTATTGGCTACACTGACTTGCCCAGTATACACAGAATTCTCTTTCTTTCAGTGGTCTTCACTGTGTGTTGGTGTTGTAGTGGTGGCTACATTTCTGGATGTGTTTGTTAGTTATATTTGTGCCACTGCCTAGCTGTAGTTGTAGTTGTGTTTGTACATGTGATGACACGGTTAAATGTAACTTTGAGATGGCATGTGTTGTGTTTATCTGACTGACATACACATTTTGGGATGATTCTGTTCTGGTTGCTGTGTAATTGCTAAGAGCGCATGGTTTGACTCTCCCTTGACAGTGATGTGTGTGTGTATTGTGGCAGAATATTGTGTACATTTGTTGTGTACTCACCAGGCTCTGGGATGTTTTCTAGTCCATAGACGCTCATTGGCGGAAGGATGGCCCGCACCTTCTCCTCCCAGGGCCTGAGGTATACTGGCTTGGCAGGAGGGCCACTGCCGGTGTATTGGCTCAGGAGATAGTCCTTCTTCAGCAGCTCCCGTACCCTCCTGCGCACGTCAGACCACCTGTTCTGGATGTCAGTCTTTGTGCGCAGACATGGTGATTGTGCGTTCACCCTGTTGATGATCCTCTCCCACATCTTTGTTTTCTGGGAGATGGGTGTCTGTTGGACCAGTGCGCCAAACAGCTGTGGCTCTACCCTGAGGATCTCGTCTACCAGGACTTCCAATTCACAATCTAGGAACTTGTGATTCTTCTTTGGGGGCATGGTGATGGGTGGTGATGGTGAGTAGTGTGTGTGTTGGTGTGCAGGTGAAGGTGTGTGAGTGTGTGTTTTGCTGGGTGTATGTGAGGTAGCTAGTTTGTTGGTGTGCTGATGGTGTGTGGCTTGTGTGAGGGATGAGCTGTGGGTGTGTGGTTGCTGTCTGTTGAGTGCTGGCAGGTGAATAGCATTTGCAAAGGATCATGGTTGGGATTTGTGTCCTTTATATGTGTGGAGTTGTGGGTGTGTCTTTGTTCTCTGTCCCCACCCCCCCCCCCCAGTATTTATTGGCTTTGTAATTGCTTGTTTGGCCTTTTTTAGTGTATTTTTCCTTAGTACTTTCTGTGCATGTTGGAAACGTTCTTGTGACCGAGTCGGACCCTGCAGTTGTCTCGTACGGTCTTCTCTGTTTCGTTCACGCTGTGTTTGTGCAGTTTTCTATGCTGCGTACGCGCTGCGGTCAGCGGTGTTTTGTGTTACTTCGGCTCGCAGTTTTGTATGCGTGTCGGTCGTACGGCTTGTCCTCCGTACGACTCGGTCGTGGTTTTCGCGCCTTGCATCGTACTTTGCGGTTTGGAGTTCGTGGGTACGTTTCGGGTCGGATTTGTTCCGGGTGCATGTCGGTCGGTTCGATTCGGCGTGTTTTTCCGGCCGGATTGCTGTTTCTCCGTGCGGCTCGGTCGTTCGGCTTGGGTTCAGTACGTGGTCGGTCGGATTTTACACGCTTTGCATCGTACTTGGCGTGTCGGGCGCCACAGGTACGTGTCGGTCGGAATTAATTCCGGCTCCGAGTCAGTAGGTGCTTTTTCCGGCCCGAATCGGAATCGACCCCTTAATTGTTACAGATCAGGTGTCTCAGCTGGACGTGCCTCAGTGAATAATTATTATATTAGCAGTATCCTTTGGTCTGTATTGTGATGAAGGGAATAAGGCTTAAATGACCACATAGGGCTCGCTATGATTCTTTATTGTATGTTAACCCGTTCGATGCGTCGGATGGCCCCCGGCCGTCCGACGTCACGGTGGGCGTGTGCGGAGGACGGCCGGGGGCCTTCCCAGACACGCCCACTCATTATTTAACCCGCACCGCGGCGGAATTCGCGCCGTGGTCAGGGGGTTAATTTGGTTTTTCATCTTTTTGTTTCCTGGCCAGATAATATTTATCTTTCATTGAGGCAAATATCGTTGAAATTAGCAACCTTGCTCTGTGTAATCTTTTGGAAGAGTTTCAGACGTTAAGGATCTAGAGGTTTGCAATAGATTTTATTCCCCCAGATGGAATATATTTTGACATTTGTAAAAGGACCAAAACCATGTCTGAAAACATTTTATATCCTTTTTTCAAGTTCTGCAAGACATTGTGTGTTGTGAGCTGCATGAGAGCTTATGAGCAAAGAATGTTGGAATTCAGAGCAGATGGGAGAAGATCAATTATTAATTTCCTATGTGAAACCCTGTAAGGCAGTATCAACAGCTACAATTTCACGGTGGGTAGGAGCAGTGATGGCTGAGGCTGGAATTGACTTATCCAAATTTGGAGCTCACTCATCTAGAGGTGCGATGGTTAGTAAAGTGTTATGGGCAGGTGATACACTTGCTGACATTCTGAAGGCGGCAGACTGGTTAAGTGCTAGCACTCTTGCAAAATGTTATCTAAAACCGGTGGAGAATGTGAGCAGTCTGGCGCTGGAGAGCTTTAAACATGCATAATGGAAGCCTCCGGTCTTGTAATGAAATAGCGATTCTCCAATTAACATACAGAGAGAATCTTGATTTCATTAAAGACATTGGAGGCTAACATTATTCCACCCACCTAGCCCATTGAATATATATATATATATATATATATATATATATATATATATATATATATATTTCAACCAAGATTGCCCAGAATTGGAGCCACATTCCGCTGCAGGCATCCACTTTAATAATGACACACATGCGGCTTCCCATCCCGCTTTTCGTCTCGCAGCCTGACGCGTTTCGAAGTCTTTTCTACTTCTTCATCAGAGGCCATGTCATTATTAAAGTGGATACTTACCTGCAGCGGAGTGCGGCTCCAATTCTGGGCAATCTTGGTTGAAATACAATATCACGGCGGTTCCAGGCCGTGGGAGCGACGCACCACCTGTAAAGCATCGAAGGGCCCGCAAGAGCGAGACTGGTTTTTTTGCATGGGCGC